>APFE030140288.1:194043-239133 GCA_000404065.3 Pinus taeda
AAACTCTAAATAAGAATAAATAGAAATAAAACAAATAAAACAATAAAAAAATCAGTAAAGCTATCAAAAAGAAGAAGATAAAATAAGAAAGCTAAAAATCAAAGAAAAGTAAAGAAATAAAATAAGAAAGCTAAAAAAATCAAAGTCGCATGTAGACACATGGAGTGTGTGCATGTGGTTCCCATCCAATGTTTGTTCTATTTAATAGATTGTGGAGAAGATGAGAGGCATTCCTGCATTCCATCATTCCGAGATTTGATCTTTCATTCTCTTGGGAGAATGGTGTTCTAAGACTTAGGAGTCACTGGCAGTAGTACATTGATTGAGGGCTCGGGGGTGGCCAATTGTAGCAAATTCTTGCACAATTGAGCCTACGGTTGGGTGGAGAGTCGTCCCCAAAATCTTGTGATCATTTGGCACACTGCAATTACAGGTAATATAGGTGAGGTCAATTGTAAGTATTTGTTTTCATTAAGACATTAATTTTAGTTTTACTTTGTACTGTTACAAAAGAGCCCTTTGTTGAATGAGGTGCCTCTGTTAAATAGATCAGTTACACGGGTTATTCAATATGATGATCTCAATGAGGGATGATCCCTTTGATGGATGATTTTAAATTAGGAGGGAGAGCCTTGTTGGGACAGGCCGTTGATAACCAACGCTTGTTGCTTACATATTATTACTTGTACCACTTTGTGCCTCTCTTCGGGTCGAATCGAGTTGAACGCCTGATACTATTGATGAATTAAGACAAACAATGTCAAGCTTCTCTTGCTTGTTGGCTGGGCTAGTCAATGTCGGACTGCTACTATTGCTAGTTGGTTGTTGAGCTGATCAGTACGATAAGAAAGAGTTAATGGCTGGAAGAGCAAGCTTGAAACCTTTGACTCACAATGAATCTGGAAATTGCTCGACCAAAAGGGAGAGGGAAAGGGGGAGGGAATTGATAAATAAATCGAGCAAGTTGCCTACTTACAAATTATAGTTATCAACCCCATAATCCACAGGTAAGCTCTTACCATTTAGCAGAGCAGGGATCCATAGAAAGCAGGGCTCCTTGGTATAGATCTCCAAATTACACTACGAAGAACCCACCCAATGTCCAATAACTCCCAACACTCACATGCGTCAACGGGTTCAACATCCATTCCTCTTTCTTTTCATCCCTTAGACACGGGTCCACCATCTTTACGTCCTACATCCACTACTTATTCTACTCTTTCTTCAAATGATTGGAAGGAGTTAGGAATGCAGTATTTGTTCGTTTCCAAATCATGAATCATGGTAGTTAGGAGTTGCTATATGCACCATGAAATCTCATATGCTACGCTCCTACTTAAGTTCAGTTTTTTACGCTCCACTCACAACATGTTAACTCTCCCTGTTGGATTGAGAATGCTCCTGTTGGATTGAGGGTGCTCCTTTCCCATCCAACAACCTGAATCAATCGATTTGAATCAATTGTTTATCGGTTGCTAACCTCAACTATGTGGCTCCTAATGCTCGAACATGTAACATGCGGGAATGTAACATGCTTGGGTCAGTTCGTCCTCAATCAAGTAGATAATTTCTTATTGGATGGATTCTTTTATGTATTTGAACCAACAACAACCCATACCCACTGGCGGGCATTCCATAAAGGTGACACAGGCAAGGGGCATTTAATAGATTGTCACTAGTCGAGCCAGGAGGAAAGGGTTCAATCAGTTGATGAGAAAAGGTGACCCAAGAGGCAATCATTCCCAGGAAGGAGGTAACTATTCCCCATAGCTTTGACCTGAAATCCATTACACACTGGTCACTACCAATAGCAGACAATTAACAAATAGTCGTTAGGTTACGATGTCGGTACTACATGTTGCCACGAGTCGATGTCAGGGGATTCAATACAAGTGTCAATGCCAAGTAGGTGGCGATCCTAGGAAGGATTTAATTTCTTCTTGTCGGTTTTGGAACCAATGGAGCATGTCTTCTTTTCCATTTCTGGGAACCGATCACGTAGCTTACTATGCATCTATTTTGATAAGTTGCTAAGCCAATTGTTTTTGTATAATAACATATATAATGCAACCTTTGAAAAAGACCCATCTGCTAAGAAAGAAAGAAAGGTGGTACCCAACATTGCCCATATTCCTAGTACGCCCCATAAAAGTAACATCCCCACATGACGTTCAATACGCATCTCCCTTTTCAACTTGATTTGGAACCTGCCCTAGATGCTTTATCTGATTAAAGCCAGTGCAATTGGACAGAAACTTCTACCCTTACCCCTTGATGGTTGCTCACTACAAACAGCTTGAGGAGGTTACACAAGACAATATGGGATGGGACAATTAGGGGAGTTAGGTCAATGGTTAGTTAGTCATTCCAGGAGGACGTGGGACATAAAGGCCCTATCCATCGAACATTAGGCTTGGAAATTGACGCCTAGCCATTAGGTCTAGAACTTCAGGGTTATCTGTGGAACATGAAGACGGTGCAACAGGATTTAGGGTTACACCATTTGGATCACACTATCTAAGCCATAAGCTAGAAACCTTAAGCCCAAGGCTGGAACACTACAAGCTACGCAACCCCCCTTTTAGCTAGTGGGGGGTCGCTCGCCTTCGTGGTCCCTTATCCTGGTTTCTCTTCGAATGGAACGATATGAATTGAAATGAGTTGTCAGTTTAATACACTTCTACTTACCATTTACACGTCATCACCTTTTCCCCGTTGGTCTATTATATTTCCTTATTGCCTTCCTTTCAACTGCCTTCTTTTCTTTACTAGATTGACTTCTGTTTCGATAGTTGCTCTTTCTGATTTAACTGGTACAATAGGACAGACACTTAAATAACTTTCCCCTTGAGGTTGGAGCATTATTGCTTGTATGGGTTGCAAATGGTTCACACTACCTTATCGCTATCGCTTTCCCCCATTATGATGCTTATGACCCATGCTCCATAAACCCAACCACACTTGAAACAGTATGCAATTATGTTAGGACATTGAACAAAGCTATTAGCTCGACCATCCATTCCCACTAGACTATTGACCATTGGACCAAAAATTAATACCATACCAATCTACTACCCATATACTATTGCCATTTCCACTAGTCCCATATAATGTTTCCTTACCTATATCATCCAATCAATTAACTTCATACCCATTCTTGGTTCAATGGGAACCTCTTAATCGCCTTACACTTATGGTTCATCGGTCACTAAGACCTTTATTTCATTGTGCTATTGACAAAGAAAGACCTATGGATAGAACATTTGGTATGGGCCTAAGTATTGGTTTGGAATGAGTTTAGGGCCTAAGATAATGGTCCTTCACTTCAGTGATTGATCTCCAAGAAGAACCTACTAGCATAAGTGTAATAATCAAATCAGTATGGGTTACTTCTCTCAAATCACTGTGTTTCTTCACCCATCATACTATAAGTATTGTGCTTTTTCCCAAACCATCCTCAAAAGACTGGTTTTTCTTTCCTCGCCATACTATAGAGACTATTGTGCTTTTTCTTGCCCCCCAACCCCCTTCCAATTGCTCACACAAGGACAAACAACACACTGCCCACCAACAACTACAACATCCATTCCAACTACACAGTGCCCACCAAGATTGATATACACCAACCTGTCCACATAAGCCTTCACCAACAAGTCAGAAGCCATCAGCCAAGCCCAACACACCATAAACCAGAAGCCTTCAACATCAAGCACACCAAAAGCCTTAAGCCATTAGCCAGAAGCCTTCACCACCAAGCCCACCAATTTCTTTATCGATTGATTGATCAGATTAAGAGGAGGATGATGAGTCTTCCTCAACACCAGGCGAATATCACCCCAGGCTTGATGAAGAAAGAAATCGACACGAGGATAGTCGAAATAATTTGAAGCTGCACATCCAGGAACACAACAACACGAGCTAAGTAGGAAAATAAACAAATGAATCAATTTCTTTCTTTTTTGTCTTGGACCAACCTGCTTGGGTGGATTCTTCCTTCGTCCAGTCACACTGAAAAACAACAAACCTCTAGCCAGCAGGCTCAGTAAGCCAATCAATCCCCATCCATCTAGCAAGTAATAATATATCCAGTGGCATCTCACCTACCATTTCGAGAAGTTTCACTAGTGGCAGGATGTGAGGCTCGACCAAACTCGCCATCTATATGTTGAACTTTTCCATTCAAGACATCCCCTTCCTGAGTTCAAATTATGCTGGTAGAGTTTGGAATAATCCCCTTGGTAGCTGCTCTAATCTGCTATAAATAGTCCAACTACCCCCTTAGAGTAAGTCCATGGCAACCTTAATATTACTATCTTAGTAAGTTCCCATGTATACACTAGACTCTTTTTTCTTAACCTTTCTGACATTACGACTCACCAGACCCACCAGAAATTTATTTCTCAATGACTTCAAGTTCCACGATCGAGGCAAGCACACGAATAAGTGTGGTTGGGCAATATGAAAACAAATAAAGAAATCAATAAATCGATAATCTACGAGATTGCATATCTACGTTTCACTTTTCTCATTTATTGTATCAACATTGTCGCACCAAGAGAGTTCTTTCCATCTTTCCATACATATCTGCCAAAGGGAGGGGAATAACCCAATACGACTTCCTACAATAATGGGGTTTTTTATTACTCTTACAATGATTGATCCAATGGGAATCAACAAGGGGAAATTATCCAAATAATGAGATCGCATATCTATGACCTGTAGGGCCTCATCCTCGTACCTCAATTGAGTTTACCTTTTCCATTTTCATAGGTATCCTTATGGTAAGAGATAGGTATTATCTCAGTTATATATGTGAACATTCTTATCTATATTATTTATATAATAGATAAAAAGTTGAATCCATGGTTTGGGTTTGTTCGAAAGGTTGGTCCATATTTCAAAACTTTCGCTCATTTGATCCAATGGAAGGAGCATCAACTATGATACTCGCATATCTATGTTTACCTTTACCATTATTGGAACCTATGCCTCCTTTGGTGGCAATAGACTTTGAAACCTATACCTCAGATCTCATTGGAACCTTATTCTTGTTACCCTCTACATGTAGCCTACGAACAAACCTAGCAATTCTACCCACTACTACCCCTTCCTTCTGAACTAATATGTTATACTCGCATACAGACATTTCACTTTTCCCATTTCATAGGTGGTTATCCCCCACCTAACCATTTCCTACTAATAAGAAGGGGGATATATTCCCTCCCTACAGATATAGTCCCTTGGCATAGTCCCTAGTCAAAATAGAAGTGAAGTCACGTGAAGCCATATAGCCATATATATGTTCAATCATCTATCCCAATAGACAGTTTGCCTACCCTTATTCCCAATTCTACCCTTCCAAAGAGTAATAATGCCCATGAGACACATATTATCGATTCGTTGTGCTGCCCAGTCAATCCTACTCCTACTATATAGACTATAGTTTAGTTCCACTTGCCTACAGTATGGACTAGCTCTCTTGGTCTTAGTCCCCTTAAGGTAACTTGCTTTTCCATTGAAGCTTTAGTCTGTAGAGAAAGAACTAATAGAAGTAAGTACCTATTAGCTTCCAGCTACAAAACCTATTACTATAAGATATTTCCATGGAGACATTTACCTTTTCCATCATAACAAGAAAGAAATAATCAATATATTAGACTTGCATCTCTATGTTTCACTTTTTGCATCTACTATAAGAACTTTTATGAATTGTGCTATAGTGAGGCCGAATGAATACGACTTATTTATATGGTTCAATTCTAGTGATTCTCCTCCATATTCTACAGAAATTAATGATATACTCTAATGATGCTCCAAAGCAAGCTAAGTGTTATAAACCTTGCTTACTTATGAATAAACACATCAATCCCGAAATCAACAAAATCAAGAGGTCTCACACCAACGTATCTGAACCAATGGAGTTTGGGAATTTGGCCTTCTTTATGGATGTGGCTACTTATCGACAACACTACTACTCGTATAAGTGCAATGTTAGGATCTTATTGACTACGTTTTGAGATGTAGAGTTATGGTGGTGTTTCAATTTAGGGCCCCTATGCCTAAGGGTTTAGAGAAAGTTTGTTGGGAGTTGGAGTGAAAGGGATATTACACTTTCAAGAACATTTTGAAATACTAGGTTCATTGGTGAAGATAATGCATGATTCTTATAGGGGAATTCGTTTGCGTTAGGATGTTGACTTGAACTGCATATGGAACCATGCATTTGACTGATATAAGGCTCAGAGTTGTGCTAAGGTTGAAACATGAAGTCTCAAAGTCGATGAAAATATTTTGAGATATATTCCTCCTCCCCTCTATCTTCTTGGTGAGTAGTGGAGGATGAGGAGAGAGATGTCTGAGTCTTCCCTATACTTTTACATGAAGAAGTAATTAGAGGGAGAGGTCTCCATCTGACACAATCCCCCACTTCCTATGGTTTTGGGTAAGTAATTATGGGTACATGAAATTATTATCACCCAATCCGAACCTTTAATCTTACCCACTATCATCTGATAAATTGACAACTAGGGCCAAACTCCATGTGGGTCAGCGTATTTATGACAATTGATATTTTTATTGGATCCCTCTCATCGAGAGGTGTAGGATTGATCTAAAGATCATCCGATTCTGATAAGTATTTATGGAGATATGAATTTATTTTGAGTATGGAATTATCATCAAGCCGACCTACAACTTGAGTAGGCTCAGAAGCCCAATGGACGTGTCTATTCATCATCCATGTTTTAGTATAAATTGGTGAGGATTTGAAGTCATTTAACACGTCTTCTTGAGGTGATCTCCTCTCCACGTCTAGGTTTTTGGAGAAGGAGAGAACAAAAGATACATTGCCCCAAGGGTGATGCCCTAACCGCAGGAAGCCTCAAGCATATGAGGATGAGCAGCAGACAAAGACCTAATACGCTATCCAGAAGTCCTATACACAGGCATGCAGGCCCTAATCTACGCAGTGAATGGAGACTACTTCAATGCAGCAATGGAAATATATAATAGATGCTGTAATGGAATCACCTTATACACATACGCTAATCATAAAGACCTATATACAGTTCATGAAGAGAAAATACACGTTGTTCATCATGAGGATTTTCCGTTGTTCAATGAAATATACATACGCTGGTCATGACAGTGATACGCTGTGTATGAGTTCATATATATGCTGGAGCGATACGTTGTGTATGAGTTATACGCTGTGTATGTATATGCTAGTCAATGGACAGTGATACGTTGTGTATGAAGACTCATATACGTTGACCTATCCGCAGCAAATGAGCAACATATACGCTGGTAATTCCGCAGCAAATATATGTTGGCAAATGAGACATATATACGTTGGAAAATGAAACATATATACACTAGAAAATGAAACACATATACGCTGGTAAATGGAGGCTCATATACGTAAGCAAATATGCAGTACAACATATATACACACAGGCAATGTCCATGTATATATACGTAGGCTATGGCAAATAAATATCTATGCAAGCAAAAAGGACATATTAGGTGCAGTCATAAGGACACCGTTGTATATGGGCAGCATGCAACATGATGTATATGGGCAGCATGATATATGAGCAGCATGATGCATGATGTATGGGCAACATGATGTATGAGATCATGAGCATCATGATGAATGAGATCATGTGCATGGGTAGCACAATGATGCATGGAGCATGGACAACATCATGATGAATGTAAACATGAGCATGGGCAGCTTGATGATGGATGAGACCATGGAAGATGTAGCATGATGAGTAGCATGAAGAGAGAGCAGCTCAATCATCATGGTTCAACACATGTGACAGTACAGCATGGTGTCACACGATTATGTGCAGCAAATGGACGAGACGCGGCACCATGATAGGTGAAGGAGTCACCTCAGAGAATCAGTTGAAGCAATATGTCTTCAACTGATCTCTACCGATATCAAAAGTCAAAGTGTTGACTTCTATTGTAAATGTACTATCTCTCTCTCTCTCTTTCTCTACTGAACTTTGAGAACATAAAAGAAGAATTGATCAAGGGTTTACCCACATTGGGGTTTGTCCTTGGCTAGTGCCACATCTTGTGTCCTCTTGTCTTGGCTTGTCTTCTGCGATTTATATTTATGTTCTATTTGCAATTTACTTTATGTTGATGCGATTGCTAATGTGGAAAAGAAATTGAAATAAATTGCTCTAGCATAGAACCTACCTAAAATTAACACCATCTCTATGAGATTTGAAGATGTTTGGAAAGGGATGGTGACTCTATAATCGCCAATAGGCCTAGACCCTAGATCCATGGAAAATGAGGTCCCGTTTGACCCATCCCTTCCTCTCTTGGGTTAAGGATAGAGGTCAGGATCATTATATTTCATTTGATTTCCCTCTGAAATCCTAGGTTAGAGATCCTCTCACTTCATGGCATTTTCAATTTCATAATCGACGATGCTTCACTAGGAGAGCCATGGGGAGTTTGAAAGTATTTTGTGCCTCAAGAGTCTGAATTGATGGGAATTACACCCAACGATGATTATTACTTAGGCTAGGATGAAAAATGAACCATGATATCTGGGGTGGTGTCTCGCTCATGGTGGATCCTGGAAGCACAAGAGAACTGATGGGGTTGGATGTACTTGGTGCAGGGTGGAACACATGTCATAATCTTAAGGTATTAGGCAGGAGTGGGTGATACCCCTTTGACACTTAGCTGTGTATCTTTCTATTCATGCCATTGGTCTTGCATCTTTGATTACATAGTCATGCCGCTTTGAGGGATATGACAATTTGATCTGGTAGGGGTGGAGCTAAAGGAGTGATGCTTGTGTGGTGTTACTACTTGCTACTGAAAGTCTCCATTCTTTTCATCCATTCCTAAAGGTAAGTACATTAGCCTTAAGAAAAAGACTAGTTGTAGTCTGTAGACTACTAACTATAATGCAAGTTACTACTATTTTTACTACTTGCCATAGTCTTTAGACAATTACTATCCTTGGCTAATGCTGCTCCCATATGAAGAAAGTTGGTTGTTGTTGGAGCCTACTCTTAAGAAAGGAAAGGACCCCTTTTCACACTAGAGTGAATTCCATGGAGTTTTTAGGCCTTAGAGACTGCTTAAGTGGAAGTTGTAGCTGGATGGATGGATTCAAGGATCGATGGTTAGGGCGAGCATGGTTGTCTATGACCGGAAGAAGAGAAGTGTTTGAGGAGAAATAGGTAAATATAGATAGAGATCAGGGAAATATAGAGATAGATTGTTTATTATTGTATTTAGAGTAGGAATGAATAAGAGTTCCTTGTTACTAGCTTTGGAAGTAGACTCGAACCACCACAGAGACTCAGCTTCTTCTTTTGGATATAGACCAACGAGGAAATGTTGGGATTCCTATTACCCTTGATTCCTCCTTTGGAGTCCTTAAGAACATCTTATCCTTTGAAGTCCTTTCTCCTCAACTGGGCTATCCTTTATCCCTTCCTTATAGTTACTACCTTTCAGAGTTAGGATAGCATGGAGGGTGGCTCAACCATTGTTTATCCTTCGGAGAGAGGAGGTACTTTTTGTATTTATGTAAGTTTTAGCAAGAACTATGATTAGCTTGATTTGTTTTTTTTAGAAAGTGATAGAATTAAGCTTAGTTACCAAGAAAGGCATAGTTACCATAGCCAATAGCTTATTTTCGTCACGTCTGAGTTACCCACCTCATTAACTACCTCTTTCCCACTCTTTCTCAGCCTTATTAACTGCTATAATGGGAGGAAGGCGCAACCATACCTCCATTCTATTAGTTATGTGACTGAACGAGAGCACTAGCAAGAAGGAGATTCTCTATCTAGTTATCGGAGGAGAGCCCCTACACCCCTCAATATCGCAGTTAAGTCTTCTATTAAACCACTTCAATGTCCTCCCCCTCCTACATCGGGAAAGCGGCTTCCAACCTTGCCCGATGCAGACAAGCGGGTAAACCTCCTTCTAAATCTTAAACTTACTTTCTAATAACTTCACCACATGATTCTTAAAGTCAACTTAATGTAGAGTGGGTATTTTTATTATTGTTTGGGCTTATTTTGATGCCTTCTTATCACTTACCACTTTGTCCTCTTACTAGTCTCCCTCACTACAATCATTGTGCTTAGTACTGCAAAATTTTCCCCATAGTACCTCAGCATATCTTGTGGCACCATATCTACTATCTATAGCCTGCTATTTGGTCCTATCTCTTGTCTGATAAGAAGAGGTATTGGCACTAAATTCTACAGTACAAATGGAACACTCTTTATGTTGACAAAAACCTAGGGTAACACCCTAAGTCTAATCTCAAACCCTCGTATAAACTATCTCCACACCCTAAACCTACTCAATCTAAGGCACTAGTGCCTACTCTATCCCTGTGGATCCTATTACAACCTCATAAGGACTTGCCCCTGGCCATGGCTCTCTTATCTAAATCTCTAATGTTTATTGAGCCCATAGACTATTCATCTCCCTCCTTAGAGTGTCCATCTCTTTTCTTGTGGCCTCCAACTCCACTATAACCTATCTCAAATATCGTTGTGTAGTCTACCTCTCCTTATTTATCTTAATTGCTAACTGCCTAAATGTGGCCTAAGCACTCAATGCCCTATCCCTCTCCTTAGTAATACTAGTCATCTGTTGTCTCAAATCTACCTCTATATTCTCAATAACTATACTTGAAGTATTCACTTGTCCTTGTTCAGTAAATGGTGCACCTCCCTATCTAGCCATAACATATAAATTGGCTTATACATTCCCTATAGTAGCAGTCCTTGTCCTCAATTGCTAAAATAATACCTGTACTAGTCTCTCAGTATAAACCCTACTCACTTTGCCCTCTCAAGTGTATACCCTCAATCTTGTATCCATTTACTCCTATTGAGTTGCTTGTGATGTCCCCATTATTACTAGAGGAGCTTATTATAATGGCTCAGCTCTAATAGGCTTTAGTTGTTATCTAGGTCCTGTGCATGACACACCTAATCTCTAAAGCCCACTAGTCTCAACTCTACCACCCACTATAGAATACTAGCTAACCATGTTTCATCTGAATATTTGATGACCAACTCATCCTATATTGGTATTTATCTTGACTGTGGCCATGTGAGCCATGTCCTAGTTGTAGGATAGTGTTCCTTGTGTGATGGTATCCTTCTTGGTGCGTGGCATATTATTATCTAGAAGAGTTGGTAATATCATAAGCTTAACACCCCATTGTAGTGGCATTCCCCCTGTTGGATGATAGAGCTCAGAGACCACCTGCCTGGTGTCTCCATGAATATATTGTACCTTCATGGTATTCTAAGTCTTTGGAGACTTTGCCACTAGAGAATATGCTAATTTCCATATAATCTCCTATTATTCAAGCCTATTTATATATGGCCATCTATGTCCCTACACTCTATACCATGTATACATACTGCCTAACGAAAGATACCTTGTCTATAGGCGCTCTCCTATCTAGCCTCTAGAAAGGAATGTGGTGTAAACCCCAAACTGACAAAAAATCCCCTCCACTAATGGTCTAACCTCTGCACTCAACAAAGATGTCCATATCCACATATAAAATAACTAAGAGTAGATTCCCAAGTGTCAAAACTATCCTTTACTCCAACATTTGTAGTACTAGTGGTCCCATACTCCCTACAATAGCATTGTTGCAATGTAAACTAATCACATACTCCACCAACCCAGCCACAAACTATGTGCCTACCCTAAAGGTGCCCAACAATTTGAAATCCCTCATAGTTACTCCTCCCCCACTAAGCTTTGTCAATGTTCACCTTTGCATCCTAATATCCAATTCTATACTTGATCTCTTGATCCCTCCTAGCTTGATTCCACCTTTGTGTAGGCTCTAAGACAGGCTGCTCACCTTTGAAGGGGAGTCCCATGATCTCATATATATCCTCCAATGTAGGTGTCATTTTATCCCATGGAACCCCCTCTTTCTAAACAAAACTTTTTTTTACAACATGGATGTGAACCACAAATATTCTCATTGGTAGGCCAAACGTGACGCTCAAGCCATGAATAAGGGCAATAGTGGTTTATCACTAACTCGTTAACCCATATAGATTGGGGAAGGAATCATTGACTAGTTGGCCTATTCAACCAATTCAAAGAAATGAGACATTATATCAAATGTGAGGGTTGGCTGCTCTCTCCTTACAATTGGACTACATGCCTTATCCACTTGGTTCCGTAGCAGAATCCTCCAGTAGACCTTTGTATAAATTCCTAGTAAAACATTGAATCTCAACCATGGGTTGGATCCCCTGCAGAAGGAACAATTGATTTCATTACTACAATACCATAGTGGTGCATTCACCTGGGAATACAGTGACATGAGATCCATCATGATCTTCGCACTCATCACATCTATATTTTGAACATACAAAGTAATATAAGCATTTCTCCATCTTATCATAGATTGTCCACTAATTAAGGAATGTCCAATACAAGTATTTATCAAGTTTTTTTCTTTTTACTATATAGGGAGTATTTGGCTCCAAAGAGTCTTGTTGTACCATGAATTGTTGTGTTTGTTGGTTGTGTGCTTATTGGTCTGAAATAAAGACATTGGTTCCTTTCCCTTATGGTCAAGCGGCCTTACGGCACCTTATGATGAATATTGTTGAAAACCTTAGTAGAGATGAAGGATTAGGCATGTTTTTCTAATCATAGTTTGAGTCATGTTACATGTTTCAGTTACCACATTAAGGGGCACTATGAAAATGGGTGTAATGTCATGAGAATAAGGCAAAGGTGAAGCAACAACAAAATTGGCAGGGAATGTGGAAGCTTCCAGAGTGGAGTTTAGATATCCAAGCTTCAAACTTTCTCTATGGTTGTTTATCTTTCCACCAATTCTAGTGTTGGTTGAGTGGAGTATCAAGACATAACAATTAAGACATAACATATGACTTTCAACTCTCAAAAAGCAAAGAATATATTCAGCAACTTGAAATAACAAGGACATTGGCATACATGTGGAGTTGGGTGACAATGCCACAACATATCCAGTGACTTAAATGGGCGCCATTAATCTAGAAGCGGAGTTCCATATTTTCTTTCTAAACAACTAGGGGTAAGGGTACTCACCTTGTAACCCTAGTGTTTTTTATACCAAGCAAGGGCACTAATCCATAGTCACTCTGACTACAAGTATTGATCAAATATGAATACATGTGGAATTCAAACTAGAAGAAGAGCAGTTCCATTCTTTCTTTTGAAACTAATGTTCCATTGATTTCCATTACTTGGTTGGATATGGATTAGTAACACACTAAGATTATGAGTTATGAGAACAACATACTGATATGAGTCTAATGCATATGATATTATGATGATGACACTGGATCTATCATTATATAATGCAGAGATGAGGATATCTATCTCTGGGGCAGGAAAGCATAATTGATGCCCACCCACTTAGGTAACATTCCTTCCCTGAGCTATTGGATGGAGAAAGTGAGATGAAATGGGCTTTGAAACTGCCTTTGGACTCAACCTTGGAAACCTAATATACTCCTTTGCACCCTCCTTACACTCACTCTTGGTAAACTCATCCATCTTGACTTGTGTGGGAATAGCCCCGATAATATATGCCCCATACCTATGCCTTGGGACCATCCTTACACTTTTCTTCCTACCCCTTGCCTTACTACCCTTGAAAGCCTACCCTTTCTGTTAGCCATTGTCAATTCTCCATTGTAAGGAAGAAGTTCGCAGCCAGAACCAACAACCTTATATTTGGGACCCCACCACTCCCCTCTTTCCTGGTGGAATAGTACCAGAATGCTCAACTTGATACAAACTGACATTAGCGAACAATAACTATAGAAAGAGCAGAAGTTATGAAGGAATGGTCGAAAGATAGAGGAATGATTGAATGTGAATGATGGAGGAATGATTGAGGAGGAGTGATTAAATGAAAGGTGGTGGAAGCTAAGCAAACCCGATTGGGTGGAAGAAGCCTAGTCGTGTGAGTGAGGTGGGTACAACAAAAATTCTCCATGCATTACTTTGTGCAACAAATGGAAAGATGTCAAACCAATGGGTTATAGGAGGTGGTTCAAACATAATACCTAGTATGTTCAAGCCCGTCAACCTCTTTATCTACTCTCATACCTCCAGCCTCTAACCTATGCCTCATCTCTATAGCCTTTTGGTGTGGGAATAGCCTTTGGTACCTCATACCCAGATCCTCCTCCTGCCTATGCCCTCATACTTGGGAAGAACTGAAACTCAACCTTGGAACAATCCTAACACTCTTCCTTGGTAACCTCAAACCTACATCCTTACACTCACCCATACTGCGCTAGTACGCATACTTGGAAAAACACTACTCCTTGGGACCATCCTTTGGAAACTTTGAATCTGGAGGATATGGAACTGAATAAAAAGACTCAACGACTGCTTACTCTGCTTTGGCTGGGTCTTTATCTTGAACTAGTCGCGATGTTGAACGAAATGATGGTGGGTAAGATGTTGGTTCAACGTCTGCATCTGTACCCATAGCTATTCCTGCATCTTGGTCTAAAAATGGATTTGGAACGGGTTCTTCAGATGAATCAACCTGATCAACTTGTTCTTAATCAATTGCTTAACCGATGGATGAACCAACTAAGTAAAATTCTAACTCTTCTATTGATGCTTATGGTAATGGTACTAGCTATGCCTTTGCCCCTGCCTCCGTAGGTTATACATATGTATTCTTATATTGAACATTCGTATATGTTACTGGTGCTAGGTATCGGTTCAGCAGTTGATTAAGTAGATTCAGTTGCTCTTATTATATTCAGTCTTTGTGGTTGATCCCTAACCAGCAGTTGAAGTTCGAGTGCTCTAGTAAGGACCATCATCTTGAAGAGTTCAAACAGCAACAAAGAACATACAACCAATAGTAGGTGCTTCAGGGGCTATTAATCCATCAGTAAAGCGTTGGACTAGTGAAAATGTGGGGGAGGCATAGGTGGCTAGAGAATAGTTTGTTTCGGGGTCTTCAGTTTCAAAGCCTATTCCAATCAGCCACTTATTATACCTAAAGATGTGCATATCCTTTTACGAAACTAGCTTATGATGCCAGTGAACTTCTTTATCCATACGCGACAAACCCATATACTATAGAGCCAGTTGAAGCGCCACCCACCTAACCAACCATCCTTCCCTGTTCAAGAGCTCTTAGTGGTGTATCCCGTTGTGATTCGTTCTCCAGACTGTGATCATGCAAAGATAGATATATATCCCATTTAAGGGCCTCCCTTAACTATGTATGGGGAAGAGTGGCATAAGAAGCACCAGTAGCCTAAGGTATAGGCTAGGTTCATTAGGCAGTAGTGAAAGTTCTTTCTTTAGTTTACCTTGCATCCCTAGGCCAAGCAGTGGAAGCTTTTTACCCTGTTTATTCAATTTATTCATATCCAGTTCTAGCTCAAGCTCGAGCTTGGGAATAAAAAACATGGGGAACAAGTGACATCTTTAGTAATACGAGTGCTGGCATGATCGTCCCATCAAAATCTATATATGAGACACCTATTGTTTGATCAACTTACGATTTTAGCCGTTGGTCCCATAGTAGGGTCAGTGCTGCTTGTTTTATGATCTAAGACTATGCTTATGCAGGGTTGAATGTCAGTGGTCCTTCCGCACCATCGCCAGTGGATGGCTAACCATATTAGGTCTTTGTCTTTCCGGGCAGGCTCTTCATCTACTAGTTGGTCCTTCGTCAAGATGATTGTCTTCTAGATTTTTTGGATGATGTTATGCTAACGCTTTGCGTCTTTAGGTAATAATAAGTAACCCCTTGCCCCTGTATTTAGATCTGGAACTGGAAATAGATCTGTTGCTTCAGGTGGTGTTAAGTAAACTAGGTAAAATCCAACCACTGCTAGTGGATCTACAGGTGATGCTTCAATGGGATTTGTATCTCGATCTTAAATTGCGGGTGCTACCAGGGGATCAACGAGTTCTGATTCAACTGATACTTCATCAATTATTGTTGTTGGGTAAACTACTGGATCACTCGCTTACTAACTAGAATCTATAGAGTTGTATGGATATGGGTCTTGGTCAAGAGCTACTAGACCAACTTTTGTTGTTGCATCAATCGGATCAATTTAGTGAACTGCCTTTCTCTCTACCTGCGTTGCTACTGGTGCTTATGGGTCTTGATATAGATCTCGGTCTAGAGGCTTAGAATCACTTGCTTCATCAACAGCTTAATCTACTACTGCAGTTGAACCTAGAACTATATTTGCATCTTTAGGTACCTATGCCTTTGTTGTTGGTTCATATGTCAGACCTGGAACAAGGTAGTTGGCTGACTTGGTTGACTTACTGCTTGTCATCTAGTTGGCTTAGCTGTATGGTTGGCTTGGCTTTCTGACTTGGCTGGCTGGTTTTCTTGCTACTCCCGCTACTGAGCCAACCTATAGTACATCTCACCATAAGGCATGCTATGAATGGAAGCCACCTCCTTATTAACCCAGCCTGGATTGGATAATAGTCCTACTGGGATTACCACTTTAGGAATACCCTTTCAATCTAAGGAAAGCTCCATGAACATCCACTCACTTTAGTTGTTTCCACTAAAGGAAGAGAATGACCTAGCGCTAAGGGGTACCCTCAAGTCTTGTTGATCTTATGGCGAGATCTAGTTATCCCTATTGGATTCAATGCTTGCTGTTTCTAATGATATTACTCATTATTGGCCAGTAAAACCAAATTAGTTGCATTTAAATAAGTGTTGCCCCACGCCAAAACAAGGCAATCCAGTCAAACACAGTCTATCACTTGATTTCGATGTCCATTGCCGAACAGAAAAGGAATGACGAGAAACAACAGGGGTGAGAAATAGTTGTTTGAACCCTTTGAGTCATTCTATGCATCACTTATTTGGGTAGGTACCTTCCTTGCATCACTTATTTGTTGGGAAATGGAAATTGAGAGTTGCACGGGCCAAAGCAAGCTTAAACTGGTGTCTAAAAGATTGACTAATAGCATCTCCAGGAAGGAACTAGTCTCGACCAAAGCTTTCTGAAGTCCCCATCTTTCCTTGGCTACATCCTTGGCGACATCGGCTACCTTATCCTTATCCTTGGCTACAAAAGTGTTCATCTTTCCATAGTGTCCATCATTCTGTCTGAAGTGTCCGTAGTTTTCATCTTTCCTTGGTGAAATTGATCGGGTAAATTGGATGGAGAAGCAAGCACTCAACTGGCTTTCTTTCCACGCACTCAACTGGCTTTCTTTCCACACACTCAATTGGCTTCTTTCCACACAATCAACTAGCCTTCTATGCACTCTATGGTCAGTTGGGAGGCCTTCCTCCTGCCTTTGGCTAACTGTTGGGTGAGCATCCATTCCCTTGTCTCTCTGCTTTCCATGCACCCAATGTGGCCTTCCTTTTCTTTCCTTGAGAAGAGAGACTGGCCTTTGTTCCGCAGCCTTCAGAAAAAGAGACCCCCGGGGTGGGAAAGGGTTATCCCTCTATTTTAGGGTAGGGGTAAGTTTATAACTATCATAACTCTGGGTCAGCCCACCCCACCTCACTATAAAGAAAGGCGAAGCTTCACCTCAACAACTGGATTAAGAATAATTGGATTGGTGGAGGAAGGTGAAGTAAACCTAGGATGGACTAGGGAGGTCTTAAATAGCCATTCGAGGGAATAAAATAGTGATTTTAATGGCCTCTAAAAGTACGAAGTATTGCCTCTATGGAGTTATGTCTTTTGTTTATGTTATCTCTAGTTTACAACATGAGACGAGGCACAGAGTGGATGAGATGCCTCTTAAGAGTATTATCTAAATATCGTCACGAGTTGGGTAAGATAAGCATTGCATTGCTAGGTTATGCTATATGTAATTAGTAATCAATATGTAATAGTAATTAGGAGATTCTTGAGACCTGAGCCTTTAGTATAATAGGGGGATCAATTATTATTTAGAATAGCTTTTGACCTAACCGCTATGTGCCTCGTTATGTTTCTCCCTTTGGAGCAATTTGATTGGACTTATTATGCTTTGGAAACATAAAACCCCCACCCAAAGTATGGTGGTGTCCTGCGGAGCCCGGGCTCAAAGGGAGGGACGCTGGATCAATCACTGGAACAACTAGCTTTTCTCACTAGCACTGCTCACTAAAAGGAAGGCAAGCAACCCAATTAGCACACTGGAACGATTGCTCACTGGTACTTCTTATCACTCGTCGATGACATAGATTGGTGGGGGTGGGAATTTTAGGAGTGGGAAGGTGGCTTTGTCAAATCGGACCTGGGAATTTGAAGGGGCAGAGCGGTTTTAATCCTAGTTTATTAAGATACATTATTAGAGCTTTTGATTGGGACATCTTAAAGTGCAAGGGTGGACCATCCATATGAGAAATTAGGTATATTATTGATGGAGACAATTAACATTACGCAGCTAGGCTTGGATAGAGCTGCTTGGAGACACACACTTGGCATTGGGATATTACTTATGTTATTTTACCAGTCTTTAAGCCAGCGTGTTTACATATACAAAGAATGAACAACCTATTCCAGTATCAGGACTTTTTCAATTTACTTCTAGAGCTTTTGTGGTTTGGACCTTATGCTTCCAACGTTGGGACTTAGTCCTCCAGAGCCTAGTTGGTCGATATTCGAGCTTGATCCATACCCAGAGCAGAGGGATCGTTTGTTTACAGAGCTTGGACCTCTGACTCACTGACCTTACCCTTATCTGACCTTAGTTAGCTTACCTTTATCCAACTTACTTACCTTATCGATGTTAATCCTTGTAGAGTGTTCATGCTTCCATTGTGTAGGGTTCACTTAGACTAAAACAACTTTGTTGGTCAATTATAGTTGTGCTTTCATTGACTTTTTATTACTCCTTACGCTTAGACAGTATAGATAATGTCCATGTCCAGAAGCTACACTTACACTTTGACTTATTCTATTTTTACTTACCCACTCCCTTACTAAGCTACCCAAAGATAGGGAGAGGCTTTATAAAGCTCTTATTTACAATATTTATATTACTTTCAATTTTCAATATCTATTTTCATAGAATCTGGGTAGATAGGTTTCCCCTTTAGGCCGTGATTGAGCCTCCCCTTGGCTATGAGGTTGAGTGTGGATCTGTATGGATGGAGGATCATAATATAATCCTTTTGCAGAGTCTGTGGAGTGGTAGTAGGTAGTAGAGTGCTCAATGCCGCATGAGGTGTTAGGTAGTGCTAACCATATCTGCATGAGTGTCTCTAGGGGTGTGATAGATGGTGTATCATAGGTAAGCGACAACAACGATATAAAGGAGAGTTTATGATACTGATCTCTATGTAGTTGAGATGATAAAGTGACTTAGGCTAATAGTGAAGCCATATCATCATCGTTGCTCATGGAGATCCATTCATTAATCAGAAAGATACAGGAAATATCCAAGTAGTGCAACAGAAATCAAAGCTAGTTCTATCTCCCCAAGTTTTGTACTTAATAGGTTTGGTATTGTACTTGCACAAGAACAAGAGAAATCCCCCATTGCCAGGTCAAACCACTAGGGCCATAGGCTATTCTGATGATATCATTAGGTAAAAGTACCTTAGGTGCCTAGTCCCATTAGTCCCAAAGTGCTCAAGAAGTTCCGCTAGCAGCCGGTTCAAAAGTTGGTGTGTGTCACATCCTTGTCATAGTCCCCCTTGCCATAAGTTGCCCATATAATTGCATATCTACAATTAAGTAGATCATGGTGTAATAAGCCTTCTGACATAGGCATCTATGTTATTGGTCTGATAGCCTCCTAAGAGTATTGGGGGTATAGAGAAGTGATATAGTATCAGTATCTCAGACCCCACTTGTTGGAATGTAGATCCCCTCGAGCATTAGCAGCACGAGAGCTGATGTAGGCATCCATATTCCAATATGTGAGCACTATGATTACATCTGATAGAGTCTTGATATATGAGCTCGCATGGAGACGTCCTTGCCCTCCTTATGTCATGTGAGCCCTACATCCGTGCTTGTTGGGAAGTCAAGCCATACTGTATGAACCCCTATGATTAGGACCGTTGTCGATGCAACACTCAATGTAGAGGCTCGACCGAACTTGCATTGAGACGTTGAATTTTCATTTTTTCATTTGGTTGGTATCCACCACCCAAAACATCCTCCCATTTGAATGAAATTTTGATTTAGTCAAATCCTATTTTTGATGGTAAAGATTCAATATCCCCCTCATCCGGTAGCATAAAGTGGATTTGGTTAGTAATGAAAATGTCATTTCATTAAATCTCCCTATATATTCTTATTGGGGAATGGAATTAACCCAATCCAATGTGTATGTATTTTGGTGTATGGGTAGGAATTAATCCAATCCAATGTGTATGTATAATCTCTACATGATGTTATGTATGTTTCATGATTGGAGAAAAATCTAGTATCTATACTTGCCTTGAAAGACAAAGGGATGAGGGTTTCCTTCATAAGAGGAAACGTCCTCACCTGGCCTATGGAATCTCGCATGAGGAATGCACTTACTTGGGATCTAGAATTGAATGACTATAAATTCAATGGAAGACCAATGTGAGCATTGGTACATGATAAAAATCATCAAAGTGGGTTATGGCACCGAAGGTTTGCTCATCTTCACTATGAATCCCTACCTAAAGTAAAGAGGATGGTTTCTAGAATACTTGAGGTTCAACCTAATCATGATAGGGTATGTCCAAGATGTGCAAGTGGAAAGAAGTCAAAGGGACCATTTGCTAGCAAGAGCAGGACTAGTGATATTCTTCAACTCATACATTCTAACTTATGTGGAGCCATGCCAGTGAAATCTCTTGGTGGCTACCTCTACTATATAACCTTTGGGGATGACTTCTCATGAAAGACATGGATATTCTTCTTGAAACACAAGGATGAGGCTTTTGGTATGTTCAAGGACTTCAAGGCTCTAATAGATAATGAAACAAAGAAGAGAATCAAGGTCTTCACTGTTCAGGGCTAATAATGGTGGAGAATTCACTTCGAACGAGTTCATTGACTTTTGCAAGAAATCTCAGATCAAAAAGAGACTATTGTACCTTAAAACCCTCAACAAAATGGATTGGTTGAGAGAAATAACATGACCATCAAGGAAGTTGTCTGAGCCATGGCACATGATCAAAAGTTGTCGAATTTTCTGTGGGGTGAAGTTGCAAACACTGCAATCTATGTTCAAAATAGGACCCCCCATCAAGCCTTTGGTGACAAGACCCTCGATGAAGTGTTCACAGGTGTAAGGCCCGATGTTGGACACTTGAGGATCTTTGGTTGCCTCGTATACTTTCATGTGCCAAAAGAAAAGAGGAACAAGTTAGAAGCTTCAGGGAAGAAAGGTATGTTTGTTGGATATTGTGAAAATTCTAAAGTTTTTAGAATATATGTGCATGGTCAAAAGAATATTGATTTTAGCAAGGATGTGACTTTCGATAAACATGTTTCCCTTGGAAAAGCAAGGGACACTCCTCCTCCTCCCTATGTTAAGAAGAAGGATGATGAGATGGACCTACTAAAAGGTCCTTCTGTGCCTGAACTTGAGATTGATGTTGTTGATGATCCTTTGGAACCTATGGACCCCTTCGATCCTCCTCCATGTTATCCTTATGCCAAGAAAAGATTGTTACGACTTTATGATACTTTACAATATTTTGAATGGCATACCGCTGCTAGAGGAACCTTTAGAGAAAGTAAGAAGTCGTGTCGATACTAAGGTTATGTTGTCATTAAAGAAATTTCGAGGTAAAAAATGGGCCTCAAAACAAAAATGTACAACCAAAATAAATTTTATAAGAACCAACAGAATTCAAGATGATGATATCAACCATGGGGGTTGATTCACCGTTTTTGGAGTAAAAAAAGTAAAAACATTAAAAAATAAAAAACCACTTTTTTAACTTGTATTTTCAACTTATCTCCCTATGGTTTTACTCAAATTTCGAGTGGGAGCACTCATTGGATGCGGAATATAATTCCTCGTCTAAGGAGTACCCCTGTTGCATACTTTCTATGGACCCTACAACACGAAAATATGCAACATGGGTATTCCTTGGATGAGGAATTAAATTATGCATCCAATGAGTGCTCTCACTCTAAATTTGAGTAAAACCACAGGGAGATAAGTTGAAAAAATAGTTTTTATTTTTTTCCCTCTAAAATTTGATGATGTAATTTAATCTTATTTTATTATTCCCACTATTATTTTATAATATTCCTCAGGATGCCCATTTTAGACCTCAATTTTTTTCTAATGTGTCTATGAGCTACATTATACAGGTTGAGCCTCCCACCTTTGAAGAAGCAGTGAAAAAGCAAGTACAGAAGGATGTTATGGCCGAAGAATATGAATCCATAATGAAGAATGATGTGTGGGAAATATTTTTGAGGCCTAAAGGGAAGTTTGTTGTGACTTCTAAATGGTTGTACACGATCAAGCATGGAGCTTATGGAATTATCGAGAACTATATGGTGAGGTTCATGGCTAGAGGCTTCTCTCAGAAAGAGTGAGAAAATTATGATGACATCTTTGCACCGGTTTTTCGCTACACCACTATTCCATCTATTGTTTCCCTTGTTGCTAGTCATGGATGGAATCATCACCAAATGGATGTGAAGATCACATTTCTTCATGCTATACTCCAGGAAGAAGTATATGTTGAGCAATCACAAGGATTTGAAGGATAGGACTGGAAGACTCATGTGTGCAAGTTGAAGAGAGCTTTTTATGGATCGAAGCAAGCCCCTAGGGATTTATATGCCCATATTGATAACCACCTAATGAAGTTTGGATTCACAAGAAGCAATGTCAACCTGAAACTCAATTTCAAAGTTGTCCAATGTATGCCCCTGATTTTGGTTTTATATGTTGATGACTTATTTTTGATAGGTGGTGAGCCTTTGATGCTCGAGTGCAAGAGGGAGTTGCCTATGAATTTGAGATGAAATACATTGGATTGATGCACAACATCATGGGCTTAGAGCTGTGGTAGATACTTGGTGAGATTTTCCTTTCACAAGGGAAATATGTGGTGAAACTGAAGCGAACAAAGTTTGTACTTCCTATTAACTACTCCAGTAGACTTGGAATATAAAAAGATCCCTGAGGATACAAAATTATATATTAAATGTATGAAGATGATGATACAATGAGAGTGAGAGGCTTGCTTATATACCAAGGAAGTGTCTCTTCATGGAGGGTCATGTCTCTTCAACCTAATTACTAATTAACTAATCATTATTAATGATTATTATGATTTACATTATTTCCTACATATTTGTTCATAACATTGCCTTCCTCCTCCTAAATCTTTGTCCTCAAAGATTGTTGATGAAAAAGGCTTGATCACTTTTTTGAGTTCGAATGTCTTCTCGTCTCGGGATAGTCATATTCGTCAATACAAGTTGATATGATCCTTGGAGTGATATATAAAATTGTCACACGAAAAAGGGATCGGACCATCCTAGATCAATCTTATGAGGAACCTTGCAGTCACTTGCTATCTAAGGTAATTTGTTAGCTTCATACTGGTGTTGAAATCATTATCCTTAGGAACATCAATATGTTCTAGATGGTATAGATACGTATCTTGATTGAGTTGTCTAATATCGTGATTTGGATGTCGATATGGAACTTTTTTGGCTTGACTATCCCTTATTGGGTGTGTGGAAAATTTTTTATTTTCTTCTGGCGAAGATGTTGTTTGAGTTGGTTACAGAACATCTCTTGGGATGTTCATTGTCTGGGCTGCAACATCTAAGTTTGTATTTTCTTCAACTGACTTATCTTCTTCTTGAGTTGTCATATTCACAGGATCGATGTTCATTTTTCTTCAACTTGAATTTCTACATTTGAAGATTTCAACGCTTCCTTTTCAACAGGTTGTTGCCCCTTATTTTCCAACAACTTCTTTTCCTTCTTAAGCTTCTTAATTTGCGTTAGTAATTTTTCATTATGGTCTCTAAGTCGAGAAACTTCCTCATTTTTGTCAGTCGTGATTTTCTCAACTTCTTTTTCATATTTTGTATTTGTTTTTCACTTTCTTGAAGAATTACTTTTGAGATTTCTTGTATGTCTTCTGGCATCACTGAATCTAGCTTCAAGGTAACATCTTGTAGTTTTATTTTTTCTTTTTGTGGGAAAATGTCAAAATCTAATTTTTTTAATTTAGAATAAAGGATCTTGGAGTTTCCATCCATGGTGAGCCCAAAACAATGTCACCTAGATCGCTCCATAGAAATTGAACAGAGAATTGTGATATAAAAGTATAATCACCAATGTTTAGTTGTAATTTGATTGTCATATTGTTTTCTAACCAAGCAGTCTAAACTCTCAATTATGTTAGACTTTGGCATCACCAATTGGTTAGCAAGGTTAGAGTTTATATAAAAGAAAATTCCTTCAGTGGGAGAGATAGAAATAATAACATCTTTTCCAACAAGAGTCCCTTTAATTCTGAATAGCAATGGAGCAGTGTAGCGTGAGACTCCTAAATATATCCCTTCCTTCAATTCTGAATTAGATTCCATTTTGCTTATCAAGATGAACTTTGATTTTTTATTTATTTTTATTTTTTTAAATAACCCTTCTAATTTTTATAATAAAATATTACTTTTCCTCAATTTAAAGAAACTTTCCCTTGACTTGAACGAGGTTATTCTGTCCTTTTTCTTTTTAAATTTTTTTTAATTTAATAATAACTTGATATATATATATATATATATATATATATATATATATATATATATATATTATATATATATATATATATATATATAATTTTAAATAACTTTCCTTATAACTCCCCAACTTGATGATTAGTAAATATTTTTTTAATTTTATAAAAAACCTTTTCAAAAAAATTTGGAAGACCTTCCTTAATAAGATTTCAGGTTTTAGTCCAATTAATATTGTCTAATTAATTTGTAATTAATCCTTGGAAATTTAAAACGTTTAATACTTGATGGTCACGACTTAAACAAAGAGTGGTGATGTTTCTATTCTAATTTGAATTTGTCTAATGGTTTCCTACAAGAATCAATTCGTGCATGGATGAGGGCAATAGATGTAGCAAAAAAAATGACGATAGCAATAATAGAAGATTTAGTGACTATACAACAAAACCTGTCAATGGCAGTGGAGGTAGCGGCCTTTGAGCATTAAATAGGGACAATCACTATTCACTGTGGATTGGGGTGGTGGCTGCAGAGTGTGGCTGCGGGGTCAATTTTGAGAACTGCGTAGAATTTATAGCTATGAGTAGTGGGATGAC
The DNA here is from genome assembly GCA_000404065.3 of Pinus taeda. Lineage (NCBI taxonomy): Eukaryota > Viridiplantae > Streptophyta > Pinopsida > Pinales > Pinaceae > Pinus > Pinus taeda. The sequence continues at coordinate 219,347 of APFE030140288.1, forward strand.
GCTGTCGTGATCTAGATAGGGCTAGTGTGCGACAGCGACAATGCTGGAAAATGTGGTGGCAAGGTGTATTTCAGACAGAGAAAGGGTTGGCGGGGTAAGAGTTGGCGGAGGCAGATTTTGTGGTAGGGCCGATGGACGGCTACTGCTTTTTGATACGATGATGGTGGCTTCAGACAACGGTGATGGTCGATGGTATTCGGTTGGAAATAGATGTGAGGTAGTAGGGTGTCATTCGTGGTAGAAACTATTGCAAGGACAGAATCATGGTTGTAGTAAGTATGGTGGATTCTACAATAACGACGACTACAGGATGATTCTACGATAACGACGACTACAGGATGAAGTAGCCAAAGGAGCGACTGCTCTGATACCAAATGAAGCGAACAAAGTTTGTACTTCCTATTAACTACTCCAGTAGACTTGAAATATAAAAAGATCCATGAGGATACAAAATTATATATTAAATGTATGAAGATGATGATACAATGAGAGTGAGAGGCTTGCTTATATACCAAGCAAGTGTCTCTTCATGGAGGGTCATGTCTCTTCAACCTAATTACTAATTCACTAATCATTATTAATGATTTTTATGATTTACATTATTTCCTATATATTTGTTCATAACAGAAACCGTTGGAAAGATGTGGAATGGTAAAATGAAAATCCATGGCCACACCGATGGATATAAACTCCAAGAAGATATGTGGAGAAGTTGCAAGACTTGACTTGGAAAGTCCCTCAAAGTATCGTCAGTTGATTGGGGCACTAATCTTTCTTATGGACACTCATTCATACATATGTTTTGCAATTAACACTCTGAGCTAATTTATGACTGAGCCTCTACATGCACATTAGGTTGTTGTTAAGCATGTGCTAAGATATTTACATGGGACAATTAATCTTGGTCTGAGATATACTATAGGAGAAGTGAGACTTCATGGTTACATTAATGTTGAGTGGGCCGGAAATTTTATTGACATGAAGAGTATTTCAGGATGTTTCTTTAGTTTGGGTTTTGCCATGATTTCTTGGACGAGTAGGAAGCATAAGTTTGTTGTTTTAACGATGGCTAGCTATGAGGTAGTATGGTTGAGGAAGCTCTTTGGATAGTTGTTTGAGAAAATTCTAGATATGATAGTGATATATTGCGACAACAAGAGCAGGATCCAAGTAGCAAAGGATTTCGTGTTCAATGATAAGTCCAAGTGTATTGAGATTGGATATTTCTATATTCGATACATGGTGCAGAGAGGAGTCATAGGACTGAATCACATTTTTATTAATGAGCAAATAGTAGATATTCTTACCAAGGCTTTGCCGAAAGGGAAGTTCTTGGTCTTCAAAGAGTAGCTTGGAATGATGGATGTGACCCTCCCAGGAAAGGGTCACAATTGATCGAGGACATTGAGTTATGATCTCCCCCCCGTGTGTGAGCTCCCAGGGTGGGAATGGAGCCAGAGAGCTCCTAAGGTTGAGAGAACTTTGGACAATAGGATGGTTGTGATACTTAACATTCATGGTAAATTGTATATTTCTTATTATCACTATATAGTGTGTGTGATCCTTGTCATTTCTGGAAAGTTGGGTATATCCCCCTATCTAGTATGGGACTTGACAGAGCATACCCAAGTATGCATCCTACCCACAAGTTGGGCTTGTTGGGATTATCACCCATATGGGCAATGGGTGAGGATACTTGAGATGGTTGTGATCCTTGCTTCTCATAGCGAGTGATATCTCATTCAAGTGATGGGGTGTAGGTATTCTACCACTTGATTCTCGAGGATCAAAATGGGAAGATCAACAAACAATATGATGGATGTGATCCTTACATCTCATGGCAAGTGTTATCTTGCCTATTGTCATTAGACAATGGGATGGTTTTGATCCTTTCTTGGTAAGTTGTATCTCCCTTGTTGTCCTTGGATATAGGGTGGTAGTCGGAGTTCCCTTGTGATGATTCTTCTTCTTTAGATTCGAAAGTGTTCAACAGATGAGCAAAGATGAGACATGACATGATACATCGATGATAATGACAGGACATTTGATATGGATTTATGATGTGTTCCGAAAATTCCCCCCTAGCTGAGAGGGAGTGTTGAAATTTGGCAGCTCAGGGAGAAATCCCCTCCATAACGAAGCCTTACTTATCTAGAGAAGCCCCTACCAGCCCTTTGAATAATTCAATTTGTTCAAGGAAAAATAGTATTTTTGAGGTGAAACTTTCATGTGCACAAAAGTACAAGTCGGCCTAAGCAACCTAATTCGACCTACAAAGTCACATATAAATAGACCTCATGTCATATCACTTGGGAGACATCATCACATATTCATATCTTCATCAAATTGGTTTGTATAAGTCTAAAATTGCAGGGTCTAAGCTCACACGTGTGAAGAGGAGAGAGAGTTTTCTATTGGCCGAATTTATCATCTGTTTTGGGACTTTGACCAATGTTGACATTTTGGTCTTGGAGCATGGTTTGACTTGGTTTAACTCTGATTTTCTAATATGCTTGGAAGATTGAGTTGATTCGGAGGTTGATAGAACTTTTTTAGGATATTTTGACCAGCATTGACTAAGATTGCAAGACTAGAGTTTTTGCTTGTGAAAGTTTGACTTTGACCAGATTGGACGTACTATTTTGGGATTTTTTTTGTTGACTTTGACTAGCAAAGGAGGCCACTTTTTCTGACTAATTTAGAGGTGTTTTGATTGTTGATTAGTTAGGGTTGCTACTACTGTTGACTTTGACCAAAATTACAAATTTGACTTATTGACCAGATTTGACTTTTGGGCTCATCTTTTATTAAAAATTGGTTAGTTGATTTTGGAAGGTCAAAGGTTTTACTTTGAACCTTTGTTGATGAATCGGAACATTGTATCTCTCTATTGAACATTCGATGACAATCTAATAGAAAATTAATTTTGAAACTGTTTTCCCCCTTTTGGGGTTTTCCTTGTTAATTTGGTAGCTTAGGGATAAATTCCCTCCTTTGGACAACCTTCCTCATCAAGAAAGAATTTAATTTTTGAAGTGAAACCCACAAGTACACAAAAGTGCAAGTTGGCCTGGGCAAGCTAATTCGACCACCTAAGAAGCATATAAATACATCATTTATCACATCACTTTGGAGCATCACATCAACTAATCTATTCTTCTCTTGGAGGCTTGACTACTTTTGAAATTGCAAGGCTATTCTTCGCATGTGCAAAGGAGAGAAAATATTTATGATTGGGCTAAATCTTACTTCTATTTTGGACTTTGACCAACATTGACTTTTGGGAGTTTGGGTTTGTTTGACTTGGTTTTGACTTGGGTTTTTGGATCAGTTTTGGAGGTCAAATTCAAAGACAAGAAAGTGAAGATTTATGGGCACTTCAACCTTCTTTGATCGCAGATATGAAACTCCTATTTGGCCGCAAGGTTGGCCTTAAGGTTGACCAATTTCTAAAGCAATTTTTGGGACTGGTTTGACCATATTTGACTGAGCTAAAGAGGTCAAATTTTTTGTTGTGTAGATCAGAATTTTTGGAGGCTCTTTGACTATTGAACGTTGACTGGTTAGGGCATCATTTGTTGTTATTGATTTTTGTTGAATTTGACCATATTTCACTTTTGGGTTTATCACTTGAATATTGGTTAGTGAATTGATGGATAAGTCAAAGATTTAACTTAGACTCTTTATTGGTTAATTGGATCATTGTATCTTCATGTTGAAGATTTGATGACAATCTAATAGAAGAAGAATTTTGAAAGGGTCCTCTCCCTTGTGGTGTTTTTCCCTGATCTCTGACCAAATCTTATGTCTCTCGTTATTGCTCTTATTTGTCTTCTATTATATATTGGATTTATTGTTCTATCTATAATTGTTCTTTTTCATTAGGAGATTAAATTTATTTTAAAGTGATTGCTAATTGAAGAAATACTTGGGCTAAGGGTGAAAATGTGAAGTTGAGTTACACTTTTGTGAAAATTGCTCATGAAAAAATCATAATTGTACTTTTTCAGCCGACCTAAACATTTTTTCGGCTAAACTATTTGTTGAACACCTAATCTTTGGGATTAGGAATCCTATGTAAATATTGTAAATAGCAAAATAAGAGAAGTTGGAAGATGAAGAGAAGTGTGTTGTGTACAGGGTGAAAGGCTCAGCCTTCCCCTGTGATACCCCGAGGCGACTTAGGGACAGGATGAATGGTTCTTCTGTTGAGGCATCCTACCCATGCAGTCTGGGACTCATGGGAAGTACCTCTCATCTGGCCAATGAGGAAGGAAATGGGGTTAGGGACAATAGTAGTACTATTGATGGATGCATCGTTGTATCTACCGTACTCCCTATGCCAGGATGACCTTCATTGATTTGGGATCAATGAAATTGATTTGGGATCAGTATGAGTAGTTTGAGACACTCTCTTGTAATATTGATATGGGATCAATAAAACTGACTTCGGGTCAGTAGAGAATGGTATGAGACATCCTCGATCAATTCTTCTTCTTCATGGTTCAACAGAGCAGAGCAGTGTAAGGCATTGATGGCAAAGATAATATAGTCGGACATATGGATCAGCAGATGAAATTCTCCCTAGTTGAGAGGGAGTCTTAAATTGGCAACTAGGGGCAAACTCCATGTGGGTCATCTTATTTATGGCAACTAATATTTTTATTGGATACCTCTCATCGAGAGGTGTAGGATTGATCTAACGATCATCCAATTCCGATAAGTATTCATGGAGTTATGAATTTATTTGTGTTATAAGACAATTCATCAAGGTCGGCCAACAACCAAATAAACCCCACATGTGCTCAACGTTTTAGTATAAAAGGAGATGACTTGAGAGTCATTTCTTACACACACTTCTAGTGATCTCTTCCTCTCCACTTGTCTTGGTTTTTGGTGGGAGGAGAGATCCTAAGAAGACAATGCTGCCCTAATGGAGATGATGCCCTAAAATGTAGTCATGGAGTCAGAAGCCCTAACACAATCAAATTAGAAGCCCTAACGTTTGTATCTGCGCAGTCTAGAAGGTAGCCGAGTTTGTGGAGATATTCTCACTGTTTTGGGTGCGGAATGTAGAGAAGAAGAGTCGCAGCTCTTAGGCACACTGCAGGAGGCAAGAAGAGGGCAGTTTTGTGACACATTGGAGCAGCCTCACCTTGCAAATCAGGTTGCAGACTATAGGCAAGTTTAATGATTGTTTTGTGCATGGTTTTGGGGTGTATATTTTTGTTTATAGGACCACAGTGAGGGACTACTATAGCATCAATTGGGAGGTGAAGTTTAGATGGCAAAGAGGCCTAGAAAAGCCCTCCTAACCAGGCCGCAATCATCTTAAAGGGACAGCGTGGGGAAGCATAAGGAGCGGCGTGAAGGGCTGTGGTAGATGACAGTGGATCTGTGGGCTTATATGCATCCTAAGGAAGCATCGTAGCTATGGAAGAAGCTTGCCAAGGTGGGTTGTAGTCATCAAGGGACTTCTTTGGGCCAGATTAGTCATGAAATCAGATTGGGACAACACAATGCATGGGACAACAAGGCGACTAGCACACTAGTGTAGCAAAGTAAATGGGACAGCAAGGTACATAGTGCTACTAAGATGCATGGGACAGCAAGGTACATAATGTTGCTAAGATGCATGGGACAAAAAGATACATAGTGCTGCTAAGACACATGGGACAGCAACAAGGTATGCTAATACGTATGGGACAACAGTAAGGTATGGCAAGGCAAAGTGGGACAACAGTTGTGACATGGCAACAAAGGCACATGAGACAGCAGCAAGCATGGACAACATGGTTGGCAAGGTGCATCAGTATGATCATGAGGTCCAGCATTATGATGATGGGTGCAGCATGGTACAACATGGTGAGGTGCAGCATGATGACGAGATGCAACACAATGATAGGTGAAGGAGTCACCTTGGAGAATCAGTTGAAGCAGGATGTCTTCAACGGATCTCATGTATCATCTTCTTAGAGATGATCTATGCTCTTTTCTAGATAAGTCAAAGTGTTGACTTCTATTGTAAATGTACTATCTCTCTCTCTCTCTCTCTCTCTCTCTCTCTGCTGAACTATTGAAGAACATATAAGAATAATTGATCAAGGGTTTCCCCACATTGGGGTTTGTCCCTGGCTAGTGCCACATCTTATTTTCTCTTGTCTTGGCTTGTCTTCAGTGATTTATGTTTATGTTCTATCTGCGGTTTACTTTAATGCTGATGTGATTGCTAATCTATAAAAGATATTGAGCTAACTGTGAAAATTGAAATAAATTGTTGCAAGCATAGAACATACCTAAAATTAACATACAAGCACTCATCCTCCTAGATTAATTTTCTCACTCAAAAGTTGTATTCCTCAGATAGATCTTTCTAACGAGGTATTGTGTGTGTCAAACAAATATTGTATGCCAAAGTTACAACCCCAGGAAGTTGAGATACCAATTTACCCAAAACAGGGCCCATAGTTTGGCGCTTCATCTCCTAGGGTTAGGTTTTGGATGTTTAGGGTTTTTCATTGTTTCTCAACAATAAATAGGCCTTTGAGCCTCATTGTATGACAGTTCAGAAGCATGTAGCCACCACATCTCTTCTCAGAGATAAGCTACCATCGCCCGAGCTAGTTTATTTCAATTTCTATTTGTAAGCATATTTCAATATTTTACATCAATGAAATAAAGTATTATCTCTATTGCATCTCTGTATTTATGGTCATATATGTAATTTTTTGTGTTCATGTTTAAATCTAGATTAGTGGTATCAGAGCGATTTGTTCTTTTTCTTTTTTTCTTTGCATGTCCCCAACGAGGTCGAGATATAAGGAGTTAGGGCTTGAACTGATCGAACCTTTGCAAGACCGGCCTCGCAAATCCTGACAGCCTCCCATGGCGGATGAAAAGAAAGACGAGGGGGCAGGAGATCCTATCAAAATCTTGCTTGAAGAGGCCCTCGAGCGACAAAGGAATGCAATGATGGACAACTTTGCCCATATCCTTCAGCAGCTACCCAAGGGCGACACATCTACTTCCAGCAGCTACTCTGGAAGCACCACACCCTTTCAGGTACAAGTTAACTTTAACATTCCCATATTTGAGGGTCAGGTAGATGCAGAAGTTGTAGATAAATGGTAAATGGTTAAATCTGCTAGAAGGGTATTTTTCTGTTCATGATTTTTCCGGCCGGGAAAAGATTACTTTCGTTCTTCTGAAAGTACAACCTAACTATTTTCAGTTGCACCCACCTGGAATTCATTCTGGAATGCCATCAAGGAGCAGTACTACCCTGTCAGAAGCTATGAGGATAAATACATAAAGTGGACCACGTTGCGACAGGGAAGGGACCAAGACGGGCCGAGTTTACCTATATTTTTCATACCCTTCGCACGAAGTTGGGTATCAAGGATTCTGAGGTGCATTTGGTACTCAAATACTGTGATACCTACATAGATATATCCAGGACGAGATGGAGTTCCTGGACATCTCCTCGCTCAGCACGGCGTACCGATACGCTGTCAAGATCGAGCAAAAGTTTAAACAGAAGAAGCGAGACTTTGGATCTGCGAATCCGAAGCAAGGTAAAGGTGGGGTGGCCTAGGACAAAGGGAAAATCCAAGGTGGGGTGGCCTAGGACAACCCACCAAAGCCGCAAGAAAAGAATAACACTGCGAAGCCGAAGAAGGACACAGGAAATTGGTGTGAGTTCCATAAGAGCTCCACTCACAACACAAGTGAGTGTCAGGCCAAGCAGTCACTGGTGGCCGAGCTCAAGTCTTCAGAATCAGATGCATGTTTCGACTCTGAGTCAGAACCCGATAAGGGGAATGACAAAGGGAAGCAGATTATCTATGCGGAGCCCAACACCACTGTTGCCACCACGAAGATCCAGAAGGAGGAACCCAAAGATCCAGAGGAGGAGTGCCTCTTTCACTCCCAAATGTAGGTAAAGGGTTCCCCGCTATATTTCATTGTCGACAACGGGAGCCAAAAGAACCTCATTTCGGCAGAGGTCGTGAAGTGGTTGGACTTACCAACCACAACACATCCACAACTGTACACCATCGGGTGGCTTCACCAAGGATGGGATCTTCACGCGAGCCAGCAATGTCGCCTTCCATACAACATCAAGCCCTTCACAGATGAGGTATTGTGTGACGTTGCTCCCCTTAATGTTTGTGATGTATTACTTGGCCAACCATACTTGTGGAAACGACATGTTGTGTATGAGTTAAGGCTTTGTGTTGTTATTGTTACTTTGGGAAATAAGTTGTACAGGATACTGGAGGTAGCACTACCTACCGCCATCTCTTTGGTTACTGCAAAACAATGCAGTAAGCTTATTTCCAAAATCGGGAAATTTGTTTTCCTGATGATACGCCCTCAAGGAAAGAAGAAGACAGTGGCCACAACCTCTAGACAGGGCCCCTCTGCACGACAACAATAGATGAACAAGGTCGTGGAGGAGTACGAGGACATCTTCACCTCCCTCGTAGGGGTGCCTCTACACTACCAAGTCAAGAACTCCATCGATCTGACCCTAGGTGCACCACTGCCCAATGGACCAATCTATCGACGTTTTGTTCTGGAGAACGACGAAATCAAGAGGCAGATTCAGGAACTGGTACAGAATGTTCACATCCGACCGAGTTCATTGCCTTGTCGGAGCCCGATTGTGTTGGTATAGAAGAAGCATGGGACTTGGAGGCTCTGTATTGACTATCGGGCATTGAACAATATCATTGTGTGGAATAGGTACCCGATCCCACAAATTGATGACCTTCTGGACCAACTGAAGGGGGCAAAATATTTCAGCAAGATCGACTTGAAGTCAAGATACCACCAGGTACCAATCGAACCCTTTGATGTGTGGAAGACTTCCTTCAAAGCCAAGGAGGGCCTTTTTGAATGGTTGGTTATGCCTTTCGGGTTAATGAATGCTCCTGCAACCTTCATGAGGCTAATGGATGACATCTTGTGGCCATTCACCAACTCATTTGTAGTGGTATACTTGGATGACATCTTGATCTTCAGCCAGAGCTCGGAAGAGCACTTCCATCACATTCGACAAGTTCTCCAAACACTATGGCAACACAAGCTATGTGCCAATTTGGAGAAATGCACTTTTGGCATGACCCAAGTTTAATATCTAAGATACATTATTGATGAATGGGGAGTGCATGTGGATCCAACCAAGATGCAAGTCATTCGGGATTGGCCAGCTCCAACCACTCTGACAGAGCTCCACAGCTTTCCAGGTCTTGCCAATTTCTACCGCAGGTTCATGTTGGGATTCTCTCATATCACTTTGCCCTTGATTCAAGTCACCATGGGAGGAGAAAAAGCAAAATTCTTTTGGTCTGAATCTCAACAGAAGGCATTCATAGAGTTGAAACATCACCTCTGCTCGGCACCAGTGCTTGCATTACCAGACTTGCAACAACCATTTGAGGTCGAGACAGATGCCTCTAACTATGCTATTGGGGCAGTCTTTACTCAACACTGGCATCCAGTGGCATATCATAGTAAGACACTTTCAGACACAACTCGGGAGTATCCCACTTATGACAGAGATGTATTCCATTATGTAGGCCTGCCGACAATGGAAGCATTACATTTTGGGGAAGGAAACGGTCATCCACATAGACCACTGGCCCCTGCAGTTCATACAAACGTAAGGGAAGTTTTAGAATGATCACCATCAGAAGTGGTCCACATACCTACAACATTTCCATTTGAATATCAAGTATAAGAAGGGCAGCACCAATAATGTTGCAGATTGCCTCAGCCGACCACCGATCATGACGTTAACCATTGTGCTCAACTCTTGTGGGCACGAGACTTCTGATTGTCCACTTTTCTACAAAAGCGACCCAAAATTCGGCCACACATACCAGACGCTCTTGGAGGGTCAACATGTTCCATAATTTCACCTCCAGGATGCCTTGTTATGCCACCTGGGTCACCTTTGTGTTCCTTCAAGCGAGCGTGCCAAGATGATTTGGGAAACACACTATAGTCGAGCCACTAGGCATTTCAAGGTCGAGAAAATGGTATCAGTATTGCAGAAGTATTTCTATTAGTCGAATCTTCGTTAAGATGTCAAGAAGTACATCAGGTCCTATAATGCCTATGCCATTGCCAAACCAACCATCAAGAAGCAAGGCCTCTATACTCCGCTACCTACCCATAGTCGACCTTAGGAATCCATCTCCATGGATTACATGTCGAGCCTTCCTTATACTAAGCATGGAAAAGACTGTGTTTTTGTGGTCGTCGACAGATTCTCGAAGATGGCCATTATGGCGGCCTGCAAGAAGAATATCACAGTAGAAGCCACTGCTAAACTCTTCTTTGAACAAGTGTGGGAAACTTTGGGATCCCACAATCTATCATCTCCGATTGGGACAGCAGGTTCCTTAGTGCATTTTGGTCCAATCTATGGTCAATGCTGGACACCAAGCTCACTAAGTCCACAACTTTCCATCACCAAACTATTGGCCAGACAGAGGTCGTCAACAGGATGATTGTACACATTCTGCGCATGTACAACTCAAAGCATCCACGCATATGGGATGAGAGCCTCCCCTGTGTCCAGCACAGCTATAACCAAGCTCTCCACAGCGTGACTGGCCATAGCCCCTTTCAGGTGGGCTTGGGATTTCAGGCATTATGTCCCATTGATGTGGCCACGCCATTTGCATCTACTCAGGCAGATTTGGCTCATGTCCAGTCTGAAACCGATAAGCTAAACAAATTCATTGAGCACATCCAACATATCCAGCAATAGGTACACGACATTCTAAAGAAATCAAATGCCAAGTACAAGCAGCGATATGATCAACATCGGATGCCACACAAGTTTCAGGTGGGCGACAAAGTCTGGTTGCATTTGCAAAAGGAACGCCTTACTGGAGCCTATCAGAAACTCAGACCACTCTGATATCATCCTTACACCATTACCAAGGTTGTGGGAGACAATTCATTTGAGCTCAGCATTCCCCCATTCCTTGGCCTGCACCCAGTGTTCAATGTGGACCACCTTTGACCATACTTCCCACCATTGCTAGACACGTCAGACATTGCAGAACAACTCACACCTACAGAGTTAAATCTAGATTACATGGAACAGGCCACAACTGGTTGGATCATGGACACGCAGAGCAAGAACACCTGACAGCAAAGGATCCAACTATATCGAGTTGTCAAAGAAGGCAACTCCTTCACCAGGGCAAGTGGCTCACCAAGGACCAAGTTCAGCAAAAGTTTCCTCATCTCATGGAGGAACTCAACGCAATGGGGACCATTGCTTCTTAAGGGGAGAGGAATTATCCAAGTGGATATTGGTGGTCACCCACCTATTCCACTTGGACCTCCACCATCGTTTCTTTCATTTTTTCAGTTTCCTTATTTGTAGCACAATTTACTATTTTTGGCAGTTTTTTGGGTCTTGAACTTCCGAAGTCGTTTTGAGGCCCTAAACAACGTTTTTTGGGAAAATAGGGAGCAACATAGGTTCATGGATCGATGTTGCTCACTCAAAAGTTGTAGTCCTCAGATATATCTTTCTAACGAGGTATTGTGTGTGTCAAACGGAGATCTTATGCTAAAGTTATGACTTCGGGAAGTTGATTTACCAATTTACCCAAAACGGGGCCCATAGCGCTTCATCTCCTAGGGTTAGGTTTTTGGATGTTTAGGGTTTTCCATTGTTTTTCAACAATAAATAGGCCTTTGAGCCTCATTGTAAGACAGTTCAGAGGCATGTAGCCACCACATCTATTCTCAGAGATAAGCTACTATTGCCCGAGCTAGTTTATTTCAATTTTTGTTTGTAAGCATATTTCAGTATTTTACATCAATGAAATGAAGTATTATTTATGTTGCATCTCTGTATTTATGGTCATATCTGTAATTTGTTTCTTTCTTATTTAAATCTTGATCAGATACCCAGATCGAATCAGCATTGACAGCGACTCAACCAGGTGATCAGCTGCACAAAGGTTCCTTGGGCGATCAGAACAAAGGGAGAGCCACAAATCACAAGAAGGGATGTTCACGTAGCAACTGCAAGATGCGGCTGAGCGAGAAGAAATTATTTGCACTGCATTGTTTTTTGTGGTTGGGCCACCACTCTAGAAACGAGATCAAAGGATATGAACCTTTGTGGTTGTGCCGCCAAATCTGAGAATCAATTATTAGTAGAGGCCCAATTGGAGAAACAATTATTACATGCACATTGTTCCTAGGATCGAGTTGCTAGCAACCACACTCTCTCTCTCTCTCTCTTATAACCACCCCTTTGTAAATAGTCAATGCAGAATGCTCATACTTGGCCAAGTCAATACGTAAAGTGAAATTTTCAGTCACGATGCTACGAATTTCGGTAGCTAATTTTGGTGGGTCAGGAACGTGAATTGCTCTATTAGTGGCAGATTGGTGTCGGAGCCGTGTCATCAAGGAAACGACGTGGGCATACTGCATTGCATCCTAATACGTGTTTTGAAACACACTCGAGTAATGATAGTGCTAGAATGGGTCGGGAGATAGCACGTTGGTGTGATTAGAATCCAGTTCAATGGTGCATTGAATCTTACAGTGGCCCACAATGAACTTACCTGAGTTACGAGCACGTTTTGAATGTGGATTGAGCGTTGGAAATCAGTGCATCCATGTGAAGTAGTGGATGACTTGTGCGATGTGAAGTAAACGACTAATTTATTGCAAATATTATGGATCAAAGGCAAAACGTATAGGAGTTGTCTATAATGCGACTTTTTGGAGATTCCGGTGACGGAATCCAACGGAAGAAATGAGGTTAAATCTTGATTTTTAGCAGTTAAAATAGTTTTTTAACTACATATTTGGATTCAGCACCTTGGAAAACCCCTGGGAGCCATTGATTGTTCAGAAACTAGCTATCAAACTTGGGATTCCAATGAATTGTTGTCGGATTTTGACCGGAAAAATTCGTCGGAAAAGCTTTCAAAAAGTCGCGTTATAGACTACTGCAAACGTATAATAGAGACGGCAAAAATGTTGCAGAAAGGATCCGAGCAATGAAGTGTTGGCCTACGAGAAGAGCCTAATCGTAATCGTGACAGTTGGTCCTAGCTCAACCTTGGTGTTAATTTATACGTGGGGGAGACAACGCGTAGTTGTAGAGAACCAAAGTAATGCAAAAGAAGGTAATGCCAGCCTGTGTATCTCGTAATAGTTGGACAATTCATAATCAATCGGCAAAAGAAGAGTTACGCAGAGTTCACATTTGCAAGCAGCAACAACCGAGTAAATTAATAGCTTGAATCTCGTATTCGTGGGTTGCAGGGTGTTCCTCCGCCAACATACATTTGGCGACTTTTATATCAGTAAATTTGTTGCGAACAAGGCATGTAACGAAAAATGTTGTTGGGCATCGTAGTTGAATATTGTTGAAACGAGTTCTGAAGTCGATGTTTGGGCCACATTTGGTATTCAGACAGTGGGGGACCGCATAGTATTTACAAAGGAGCGATTGGACCTCGCAATATATCTCGACAATGGTTTCTAAGGGTATATCGTTGGTGATTAGAAAGTTGAGCACATGCGCTGAGATCGTAGTTCGTATTTTGAGTGATGGAATGCTGGTAGCAGGAGGCCATCTATAGCTGATATTATCTTCAAAATCTAAGGAGAACTTTGCCAAAGGAGTTCCAGGTTCATGTTACTTTTGCTTTTTCTGAAATTATTTCTGTTTTTGAGGTTTAATATTCTACTCACAAAATATTCAATGAATTATTTGACAAAAGATATTAGTGAATGATTGTTGTCCACTATTGAGAGTTGAGTGTGTATTTTGCTTGATTTTTGAGTTGTCATGCCATGTATGGTACTAGTCAATGTATGATAGTGTTAGAGCGTTGGAGTGCGTCTTTGGATTAGGAGTCAATTGCTTCTAATATTTTACCATCGTATTTGTCATTGCTAACCTTGTCATGTTGAGTCTTGTTGAGTATGGGTGTAGTTGCTTGCTACTATTTCTTGAGTTTGCTAATGAGTTGTGGTTGAGCAAAACTGTGAGGGTTTAGCAGTTTGATAATCTGAGGAAGTCGTATGTTGTTATAGCATCCCTATATTGCTATGTGCACTATCCGGTCATAGAGTTTGTTGTTTTTTTTTGTTGTACATAAGATCTGGTATAATTGTCCAGTTATTGCTAAGTTGAGTGTGAGGTGTATGTATTGAGTCAGTCGGTCATTATTGTGTTATTCTTGTTGTAATTAATCTCAATGAGCTAAATATGGATAAAACCTTCACAAAGGCTCTTAACAAACTAGTAGCAACAATTAATTGATCCCTTTCCAAAGGGAAACTTTCTATGCTACAGCAAGAACAACCATATGAAGAACATGAGATGGGGAACAAACTTCTTGCACTTGGGATAGATTTGAGAGTCATGGGGGTTACAACAAAAGCCATCCTCAAACTAGAAGAACTTGCTTCACTCCTCTCCAAGGTGCATTAGTTAGATGGGAAAAACTTAATTTGGTCTCTCAAACCAGCCATGCTTGCCTTAGTAGAACACAAGTATTTGGATCACCCTTGTATAGGAGTCAAACTTCCAGTTGTCTCTTGTCTCAGTGGTATCATGATGCTGACCACACCTACCCCCCCCCCCCTTACAGTGACGATATTATGAGGAGAGTCTTTAGGCTGATAATGGAGACCTTTCAAGATTTGGATAATAGTGAGGGCTCTACCTTTGGGAAAAGGCTAGAGTTGGGATGTGACGACTCGATCTTACAGATGTTTCATTGCTTCTTCAGCATTAGGAAATATCATCCTGATACAGTCATAACACACATGCAGTCCATTTTGTCCTTAGGTATGGGAGGCCATGATGCCATTTGCAGGAGGTTGTAGTCTAAGTTGTTGTCCATTTGGAGGGAGGAACATTTGGTTTCACCTACTGCTTATGAACTAGCCGAAACGTTAGTTGAACAAAATATTGGATTGTTCAGGAGACAATTTACACAAAAGGAGTTGCAATGGATTTATGGTGGCCAACCATGTAGTAGGAATGAGCTAAGGAGGAAGGGTCTTTTCTTCAGTAAAGTACCTTGGGAACCTGAACACTCGTGCTTGAGAGATGCAGAGAAGATGGCAGAGGTAGAGAAGGAGGATATTCCTTTTGTCTTTCAGGATGAGGACTCTTCTTTGGATGAGTCTGTGGGGTCATATGAGGATGCCTCTGGGGAGCATGAGCAGTCATGTGGAGTTGTTGGTAGCAGGTCAGATTTATATTCTAGTGTATATGATGAGTAGTCATTGGACCATATGGGAGACATTCGGGGTGATGGGTCACCAATGATGATTTAGCAAGAGCAACATATGGTGGAGCATGAGTCAGCTCAAGAGGATGATATGCACAGTGTGCATGATGAGCCTTTTGGGGAGAGCCAGTTGGAGGCTCATGTTGAGCCCGTGATGGAGGAGGATGAGCAGCGATCCTTGGGGCTAGCCATTGATGAGGCACAAGCAGATGTACAGACAGCTAGCAGGGTGGCATTATTTGTAGACACGTATCTTCAGGAGGTGCTGGAGTATGACAAGAAAATTTTGCAGGAGATTGGTGGACTGGAGGAGCATGTAGTTTCCCATCAGACGAGGGAGGTGGCAATGCATCCATCTTTGGGTCTACCCATTAATGAGGTGCAAACAAATGTGGTGGACCAGCAAAGCTGCAACATTTTCAGGTAGCAGCCCTCTGCAGAAGTACATAGACAAGGCTTGCAACACAACTTGCCCACTTTTTCCCATTAGAGGGAGAGAGGTAGGATTTCTTGGACGAGTTTTGATTGACTGGATAAAGCATAAGGATTTTAGCATGGACCAGTATCAACCTAGTATATATATTCCTTGCACAGGTTTCATCCATTAGATTGGAGGGAGATCATGAGTTGGTATCCTATTGATGGAGTATCATTCTTAGTTTAGGGCACAGTACAGTAGGAACCCTTAGACAAGAGGGTTATTGCATGTTCCAACGGGCAGTCGGTTGTGGATTGACAATTCATCAATATTTCAGTAGCATCAACAGAGTGGGGTTGACCTCGATCTATGTCAAAGGTTGGATTGGAGAGAGGTAATGAGTTGGTATGCAGTCGATGGGGCAGCATTCATAGATGGAGCTATAGTCCAGCAGGATCCACGGATCATTGATGCTTAGTGGCATTGGGATCCAGGAAGGTTTATTGATGACAGGTTCAGTCAAAGATTGGTTTGTGATCCAGGCATTGAGGGATTCATTCTTGGTGTTTCGACACAGAGGCATAGCCTCACCCAGCAGTTTGTATGGGATCCGGGCATTGGGTCTTAGTTGCATTGGGCCACCAGGCTAGTCCACAAGTCTGGATTGCTTGAGGGCAAGGAATCTTGGGGCCTGAGGATTTGCAATGTTCATTTTTCTGGTGTTCCTCACGACATGGTTAGGATGGACTTTCAAGGCTAGGGTAGACAGGTCACAGGTACAGGTTCACTTCATCAGTGGGCCCAGGGGCTTCTGGAGGTGTTTCATGGGGTTTTGAGGAGATTTTATGATGTCCAATGGCATTCTCTTGGTATATTCCATCATCCATATAGTTTGCCTTTCGTTCTGTTGCATTTCGACAACTTTCAAAAAATTGAGTTATTAATGGGCCTGACTCAATTAATTATGCTTAAGGTGCCATTTCGGGAGGAATACTTAGCAAAACACCTTAGTGTAATAGCTCGTTGGAACCGAAATGAGAAGATCTACAGGATGGGATGGATAGAAATTATTTTTGGAGGCTTGAGGAGGCATGGTGGCAAATTTACCATTTTCCCACATTAAAAAGAATATTTTAATTAAGGGAAATGTGCTCAATGATTAAAATAATATTAAAATATGAGCTTCTAGAGGGTTCCATCAAATCTATAAAAACAGGAGGAGGATGCCATTAGAGGATCATCTTGGATTTATGTTTTCTTCTTGCGGAGAGGTTTGAAAACCCGATTCTCTACTTTAGCAGTAGCCCAGGACGGAAACCCTAAAGTGATTTAGAGAGATTGGGTGAGCACCCATCTCCCCTTGGTGAATTTATCCAAAATTCACAAGAGAGCTTAGCAGTGGCAGTTCAGTTTACTTTTGGTGGAGGGCCAGGGTTGAATTGGAGCAGATTCTTGAGGCCAATTCAATCTCAACTATATTAGTTGTTTTGGCATGTAAAACCCCAAATTTATATATTATAAATAAAGCTGAGATTTCCTTTTGCTCATTACTGTTATTTTCAGTTCAATGTTGTTAAATTTTACATGGCAATCTTATGTTTATGAATGGAAATTTTATCTGAAATATTCTGAGTTAAATTTTCAAGAAAACTCCAAATTTTTGCATTTGGAATATTACATTTTTACAATTTTCAACCCAAGTTAGTTATATTAAACAACGTGTAATACAACAATCTAGGGCTCACGTACCATGGATAGTGGCCCTCAAATATCCACTAGTACAAGAATACAAAATTGGGGCTTGGTGTCGGTCCATCAACAACCAATCTACCCTCAACAAGATACTTTGACCATCTCGCTAATGTAGTTGACTCTCTCAGCTCCTCTTGATTGTACCATGTACCTGCCTAGTCATTTGGCTCCCGATCAACAACACTACCTCTATCAACGATCCTAGTCCATATGGCCATTGAACCTTGGTTATCCAATATGCTCACTAGTTGTGTCTTAGTCCGTCAAGGACAGAACACATTGAGACTTTTGTCGAGTTGTTCACAACTCCGTTTGTGAAAAACTCTCAATTTGTGCACTGCTACTCCTCAGCGACTCAGGGACTTCAGCCCATTATGGTCTTTTTGTGCTGCTCCGATGAAGACCAACATAGGGCACCAAGGGCTACCACCTATCACTTCACGATGTCCATCTCCCACAATGAACACATGCCAAGAGGATTTCCCATCATCTATTGTATAAGTCCTTCTCCACACACAAGTCTAGGGCTCCACAAATTTCTCCTAGTTGATCAGACCCTTGATATCAAAAACTGCCACTCTAGCAACCATTTTTGTCCATCAAAATGTTACACATCGGGCTCCAACTTGGGCATTATTACGTTGTCCTCAAGTGGACCATAATGCCCAATCACGTCCACACTTGGTCCACTCTCACACTGCCCTCTAACAATCCTCGAGTGACCAATACTCGTTGTAGCATATTATCCTAGTTAGGGCATCCAACACCTAGGAAACCCCTCCACATGGCTGCTAACAGACTTCTCCAAGTGTCTAATACATCAATGAAAAATAATTGTAGAAATTTTCACTAGTTAGGGCATCTAACCACCAAGTCTGCCTCTCCACTTTGGCTACTACAGGTTACAACCAAATCCTATCCAAACTAATCCAAAATCACAAACCCAACACAAGTCACTAACTCACCTCCAAGTCTCTTGTACCACAATGTCCTTGAATGTTCCTAGTTAGGGCACTTGAACACTGTAATAGCCCCTGTAACATCTTCCAAACAACCCTTAATGATTGTGGCATCACCTAGGAAGGCTCCCCTTTTTATGTGATGTTGTTCTGGACATGAATCTACTCCAAAACACACCCATGCATGCACTTTTTATGGTGATAAGGCCCGTGTCCTACCACAATAACCTCTGTAACTGCAACCCACACAAAATAGATTTGCCTTGCCTCATTTCTACTACAACATACCTGTGTTAGCCCCTCTTCACACTCAGCCTTCAAGCCCATCTCCTCAGCCCTCCTGTAGGATGAGACAGCCCTCCACGCAGCCACAAAAAGACTCCCAAACATCCCTTATCCTCCTCATTGGTCTGCCTCTTCTCCAGTGGCCAAACAGAGGTTTCTTCCTCCTCTAACGAGCTGCCTTTTCTTCTTCTACGTTGCCTTGTGTTACACAAAATGGATGAGTCAAATGACATGATCTCACCTCCTATATATACACATAAAGAGGGCTCCTCAAAACATCATCATAGGGCTTGTACAACTGTCACACGCCTTCTTAAAACCAAGCCGACCTAGACTCCTCATTTTCAAACCCAACCATAAACTTCAAAAATTCGTATCTCACTAACGACAACTCGAAATTCAATGATTCTCAAAGCATTGGATTCTCCTTTCTACCCTCTATCATCTCATCCCATCACATGTCCAAAGTGCTTCATGGAGTTGCCGCAAAACACGATGGGTGCAAAACCCCAATCTTGGGTTTCAAACCCACAAGACCACTTGTAGAGCTCCTTCCTCCAAACCCTCAATCCACAAGGCTTGGAGTACCTCCCAAGCAACAAAATTCAACATGTTCTGCCCTTTTAACTCTCTTTTGCCATTTTTTTGTAGTTTGTCATATATGTTAATCCCTACCATCCTTTGTCCTTATGTGCTTGCTGCATTGAAGACTCTGATACATTGAATTGTATATATTGTCGTGAAGGTTGTGATTGGTGCTGGTTTATTTTGAGAAGGGTTGCATTCAATTGTAGTAAGGAATTCATGTTCGTGGTTTATTGTCTGCGTTGAGTACTAAATAAAGGAGGCGTTGTGATTTAATGATGAATGGTTTATTCTCTCCTTATTGTGTATTGAATGGGTTGTTGTCGAGACTATTGTAGGAGAACTGATCACATCACAGTAGGAGTCGATTTGTTGCTAGAGTCGAGATGGTGAGTGCTCAGTTTGAACCCAACGTTGAATTTTTATGTGCCTGAACTGTGCATTGAACATTTGCTTGGAACTGTGCGTTGGATTTTTTTATGG
>APFE030140292.1:622-10638 GCA_000404065.3 Pinus taeda
ATGTGTTTAACCTATTTGGAGGTGCAGTCAGTTGGATGAGTAAGAAACAATCTATAGTGGCACTATCAACTACAAAGGAAAAATACATGGCAGCCACTCATGCAAGAAAGGAAGTAGTTTGGTTACAGAGATTGTGTTCAAGTATGGGGTTAGTACATGGAGCTATAAGGATAGACTGTGACAGCCAAAGTGCAATTTTCTTGGCAAAGAACCTCACATATCATTCAAATACAAAGCACATTGATGTTCAGTATCACTTTGTGAGGGATATGATAGAAGACAAAAAGGTGTTGCTCGTAAAGGTGGACACTTTGAAGAATACTACAGATGCATTGACAAAATCTATGAGCTCTGAGAATTTCTCTTGGTGTAGAGAGACAATGGGCATTTCAGGGCTGGAGAAATGACTAAGCTCTCTTGTGGCCCCCTGTGGAAAGAAAACAACAAGTGGGAAAATGTTGGGTTGTGTTATATTCTTTCCACGACTATCCCACATAGTTAATTGGGGGGTTAGAAGGGGGGCGGCGCCCCCCTTCGTTGTGCCGATTTTGTAGCAAGGGGGGGTCACAAGGGGTTTGAGGTGTACCCATAACCCCACTTTATTGGAAATTTTGGTTTTGGACCCTATGTTAGGTTGGGCGGACCCACCTATAGTTTTGTGCATGACTTTCGCACATATTTTTTGGACGCGATGGTTTTTCGGTCCATGGTTTTGGACGCAATGGTTTTTGGTCCCTGGTATTGGATGCTTTGGCATGTACAAATATGTATTATAAAATTGAATGGAACATAACGAAAAATCAAGCTAGCAGTCCCAGTTTTGGGATCCAGGGGAAAATCTCTATGTATATGTGTTTTATGTGTTATGCTCTCGCATTGTTTATTTTATGTGTTTTAGAATTCGTATGCAGGTAATTTATGTACGAGGTTAAAACCTACAGCAACGTGGGTTATATGAAATCCTAGCTATGGCGAACTTACTTTTTCAACACTCCTTTTTGGTGTCTTCCCTTATATTTCTAGGAGGATAACTCTTGCAGGTCTCTATTCATCATTTTTATTCATGTTAGGGTTTCGGGGAATAATTTTGGATGTTTTTGTGTTTCCGTTCCCGTCAGTTCGTTGTGGTCTTTAGGTTGTGTTTCTTTCATGGGTTGTGACTTGGTTAGTGGAATTCTTATAGTATTCTATATTTTTTGGTCTCTCAATGAATGGATGAAGAGAAATTAATAGATTTTGAGCTTGAGGACTCTCCCTATTTCGATATTTTCACATCATTTTTTGGGTGTTTAGAATCTTTTCCTGCCCTGATGGGGACTCTATTTTCCATACTTACCTATCCTTTTCCTGAGCTAAGTGTTTCTTCAATGGATCAGGATTCATATTTCTCTATTGGGGATGTCTCCGTGTATGCTCCTTTATCAGTACCCTACTCAGGGGAAGACATTCGACATCATTCTTAGGGTTGGAGTTTAGGTTTGTTGGTTCTAGCTCAGGGTCCTATCCATCTTGTTCGGATCCTTATCATATTTTCTAATCAATTTGTCACTCGTTGGGCTAGGTTCACAAGAATTGGATGGTTTTGGTTTTGACTTAGGGTTTATGAGGGGTCTCTCTTGGATTTTTCCAGTTAGGCTTGTTTTCCAATTCCATAAATAATTCAACTCCAGCCACAAAACCATATTGCTTCAGAATTTGATGGCATTCATTTTTCACATCCTTTGGCCTCTTGAGATCCTACGAAAATCTTTAGAGGGTTTCTTGTGAAACCCAATTCGCGTCCTTGACATAGAAAGAGATTTAATTTCATCAAATATGGTCACAAAAAGGTTCATTGTGTTCGTCAAAAGGTTCGACCTTGTGTGACGCTAGTTTTAAGGGGTGACGTGCATATGGAATGGGATGTGATTTTGTTAACTTGGTTGGCAGGGTTCAGGGATGACGCTTCTCCATTCAAACCCTCAAGATGTGGGTCAACTAAGATATTTCTCTTGTTGTTTAGTCACCTCTTATGGTTGAACTATTATCCAAAAGTCGGATACATCTAAAATTTGAAGTTGCAGGTGACGAAAATGCCATTATGGGGATGGTTTGGCATATTTATTTGTCTCCAGCAAATTTCAAATTTTTGTCTCCTATTTTCAATGCTAAAAAGTAGTCAGACATGGTGCCTATTTGTGTTTTCTTGTCAGGTTTACCGCTTGACTACTAGGCAGATGAGATCTTCCATGACTTGAGTAATTGTATCGATACTTATCTGGCCCATGATTTTTCATATCTTATAATTCCATAGGTGGCCTCCTTGAGGAGATGGAGCTTAGAGATGGTGAATAAATGGATAGGAAGTTAATTATGAAGGTGTTACTTTATGTTGTTGTAGATGTCAAAGATATGGAAACCTTGCTAAAAATTTCCCTATGACTCATACCACTCTAGTGGATGAGTACTACCTTCTTTGGGATGATGTCGACTAGCCTAATGGATTCCCATCATTTGAAGTGTTAAATGTGAAACCAATGAAGACTTCAGTGCTGACTACCGCCCACACCGAAAGATACAAGCTACTACGCTATCCACTGACTCCATTGTGCAATCATGTATTCCACATGACAGAATTGGAGAATTCTAGAGCTTCCCTCATCTATAAATTTGCAATCTCTCCTCTACCTGAGAAATGCAAGGCAAAGCAAGGCCTATGTATAATAGAAATGTGATTTATGTTCTCCATTGTATATTTTTCTCTTTGTAATGTGTTCTTTCATTTCTTCTATCTCCTCTCTTGTGTTCTATGTTTTCTTAAATGAATTATCTTGTATCTATCATATTGCTCTCCTCTGATCCTATCAACTGGTATCAGATCATGTGTAGACTCCATCGTTGTTATGTTACCAGCTCACAAAAAGATAGAAAATATAGATCAACGACTTCAAAATCAGCCTCTTCGAGGGGGAAATGTCCTTTACATTACACAAATGAACAATTCTTTGATGATACAAATGGCAAGGCCTCTTTTCCATATATAGGAGTCTAAGGGGTCCTAGTATAATCAGATCCTACATAACAATAATATTGTAGGGGCACTGATGCAGGAGCATTCAACTCAACAATTTCATCATAGTCTAGTTAACTTAGGGGTCTTTTGTTTTCAAGGAAGTTGGATTCCTATGTATGTAATTATTAATGCTTTGATTAGAATAGATTTAGTTAGAAAAGTGTGAAGATATTTGTAAATGATCTCGAATGTAGGAGAACATGAGTGATTAAGGATGATGAGAGAGTTGGAAATCAATTGTAACTCTTATTGGTCTCATGATTGGAGGAGATAGAGAGGATTCTTAGGGATAAGTAGGAGTCAAAAGTGGACTTAAAGGATATTTAGGATTTAGTTCAGCAGATTAAGGATCTAAACCAGAATTAGTTCAACAAAACCCTTTGTATAAATGTAAGTCGAAAAGGCATAGAGAGAAAGTAGTTAGAGGAGTAGTTGGAGAGTAGTTAGAGAAGTCAGTCAATCAGACTATAAGCCTATAGGCAAGAAAGGAAAAAAGGCCACTGTTATAGAAGATCAGGCCAAGGAAAGAGTTCCTGTGTAAAGACGTGTTTATTAATACAAACAACTCAATTTTGAGTTATGTGTGTGTATGGAGTAAGTTAATTGTAATATGTGTGTGAATTAGGGATTTTGTATCGTATATATATGCAGGTGGAGTTTGGGTAGAATCAGAGGTGAAACACAGAGAAGAGTAACAAAACAACTTCCAACTGCGATTGGGTAGAATTTGTTGAGGCAAATCCGCAGTTGCGATTGTGGGTAGAGTTGTCTTGGAGATAACAATTCCAGAAAAAGAAGTGTTGGGTAGAATTGTTAGTCAACAAGAGGTTCGAGGAGAGAACCATAAGCTTTTGTTACAGCTCTGTACACACCAACATTTCAAGAAGAATTCTTTAGCGTTACAGTGAAGGTAGAGGAACATGAAGGCGTGAGTGGAGTTAAGTTAAGGGGAGAGTTGTGGTAGAACAGCGAAGGACCAAAACCCTGAAGGACCCGAAACCATAGAAAGCCACTGAAGAAACAACATAAAACCAAAATAAAGTGTAGCTGGGGTAGAGAGTGTACGGAAGCTTGATCGTTGTTGAAGTCCCACAGTTGATCTTGGTCGTCTATCACAAAAGTCAATGCTCATGTCACAGTCAACTATGCTGTTAAGAGGATTGATAACCCGCATGTTAGTTGAAGGGCCGCAGATCCTAGGATTAACAGCCTACGTCATCCAATGAATATCGAGTCGTAAAGAGATCGAGATTTAATTGCAAGGGTGGACCAAAAATTCTATAGATCGAGGGCTTATAATTCTCATCGGCTTCGTAAAGGCGTTAAACATCACGTAAGTGATCCACCCGATATCATTGTGGACCGTTGGATCAAGCGGACCTTGATCAATGGTTATAAAGCGTCGGGTTAGTTTGTTGATCAGGAGGAAGTGCAGCCGTCGGATCAAGAGTAAGATCGACGGTGGAGATTGAAGCGAAAGGATTTGTGGAGAGCGAACCCGAGGAGGTTATAAGCAGGGCTTTAATTAATTTGAAGTCCGGTTGTGTTGTCACATGTTGCATGTGCAAGGTGATGAAGGCACATGATGGTGTGATGCGATATTGTAATAATCATTGATCTGATGGATGAAATCAACAGTGGAAAAGGATCATCGCATATCGCAAATCAGGAGTTCTGGAAGCATATTCTATTGAGTTGAAAGGTTCGCAAAAAGGATGAGGAGTTGAGTTATAAAGTCTCGATAGAAGGATTAATGAAGGGTTAAAAATGTCTCCACATGAAATTAAATGAATGGGCCTTAAACCTTAGCTTATGAAGGTTTGACCAAGCAGGTCATAGAAATTCCTGGGATTGAATGTGATTATGCATTTTTATATGCATATTGTGGGTATTGTGGGTTTTTTCCTATGTCAGGCACAACAATAGCGATAGTGGGCTTCTATGGGGCATAATAATAACAACATGGGGACTACATGGGAAAAAAAATACAACATGGGGGTTGCATTAATAACAATAAGAGGGTACACTAGTAGTATAGGGACCTAACATGACCCTCTCCTCCAAAAAAGGTTGTCCTCAATACTTTAATACTGTATAAAATTCTCATCCTCCCATTTGGAATCTTCAGCAAGTAAGTTCTTCCACTTGATGAGATACTCTGAGATTGATCGATTTTGTAGCTGTTGATTTCTTGTTTCTGTGACTTCTTCAGGTTCTAATATGATTTTTTGTTCCTCATCAAGTTCTGGCAATATTGTTTGAATGGGGAGCTTGTCACCTATAACCTTCTTTAAGCATGAAACATGGAAAACTAGGTGCACTCAGGAAGATGCAGGAAACTTAAATTTTTATACCATAGTACTGTTGGGAATGGGTTCCCCCAAGGACAGTTTTGGGGCTAAAAAGCCCATGTTTTGGGACAATTTTTTAATAAAATTGTGAAGTCTCCACATTTTTGGTCGCGAAGTGCGAACGTGTCAAGAGTCATAAAGGGTTGTTCGCCCTTATTTTGTAAAGTGTAAAGTCAGTTGTAAAGATCCACCCATGGTCTGCGGACCATGGGATTGTATAAAAAGGAGCTAATTAAGTAAGCTCTAAGTAGTTGAGAGCGAAGAATGAAGTAAGGAGTTAAGCATTGGAGTCTAAGTGTTCTCAAGTCTTAGCGTAGGTAGAGGCTCTGCAGCTAAGTGTGTAGAGGCCTAGGGTCGAATTCTACAACTGAGTGCGTGCACCTCTGCAGTTGTGTGCGCAGGGCAGATAGAGTTTGTGTTAACTTAAAGATATTAATAAAGAGAAGTATTCCGCAATTATTATGTATTTAGTTCATGTTAATGCATCTGCTTATATTGTGTTTTGGGTTTAATTTACAATGTTTATGTGATGCGCGAATATATGTGATTATATTGGTTAATTGAACACAAGTAAGAATATCAGTTTAGGCGGCGCTAACTGTGATTGATTAGTAAGATGAGTAGAACACTTAAGATAACTTGGGAACCTATATAGTACACTGTCATATCTGCGCAGAAGTACCTAGATCACGGGTTAAGGTTGTGCGAAGGTTAATCGTACACCTTCGCGAAGGTAATGAAGGAAGAAATAAATGGTAGATTGACAAAGCCCTAAGGCTTAGCGACCTACATGAAAGTAGGGGCTAAGGGTGAAACCTGACATCACGGCCATCTTAGGGTGTGGAAACTTGGTTTTAGCATCCCCCCATACTGCTTCGGATGAGACTACGGTCCACGCTTCGCAGGATGACGCTGAAAGGGCCAGTAGTGTAGGGATTTATTTGGCTAATTAACGTTGAACCTGGGTCAGGCCCCACGAAGCCAACAAGTACCAATCTTTTGTAACACCTTATATGGACCATAATACTTTGGTGATAATTTATTATCCTTCTTAGCTTGCTTGAGGGACCTTTGTTTGTATGGTTTTAGTCATAGAAATACCCAATCACCTACATCAAAACTTCTTTCGATGCAAAGTTGATCTTTATGTTGTTTCATTCTATTCTCTACCAAAGTCAAGTTATCCTTTAAGAGTTGGAGAACTTGTTGTTGATGCTCAATGTGATCTTCCATTGCTTGAACCTTAGAATTTTCTTTTAAAGGTGATGTGATGGACGGTGGATGATATCCATCAAGTGCCATAAATGGGGTCATTTTTGTTGTAGTATGGAAGGAAGTGTTATACCACCATTTAGCCAGAGGAAAACTCTTGACCCGTTGTGTTTGTTTATCATACATAAAACAATGAATATATTCTTCCAAACATTTGTTTACTATCTCATTTTTCCCATCAGATTGAGGATGATAAGATGAGCTATGAGCTAACTGAGTACCTAGACAAGAAAATAATTATGTCCAAAAATTTCCAATGAAAATGGGATCTTTGTCACTTATAGTAATCTTTGGGTTTTTTAAAAGAGGAGGAATGACCTGTTAATGAGTTTTGTGAACCTAACATTTCGGACTACCATGTGAGTCCATCATCAGGGGATACAAAAATAGATCTTCTCAGATGTTAATGATATATCCAAGAGCTCTAATTTGGTTATATATATGTGTGTGTGTGTGTGTGTGTGTAGGTTTTTTTTAAAAAGAAGTTATAAGGAATTTGGTCGGCTTGTTATTTTTTCATTTGTTTAATTATTTATTATTAATTAATTAATTAGTTAATTAGTAATAATTAATATAATATAAACAAATGAAAAAAAATAACAAGCCGACCAAATTCCTTATAACTTCTCTTTAAAAAAAATCCTACACATATATATAACCAAATTAGAACTCTTGGATATATCATTAACATCTGAGAAGATTTATTGTCGCATCCCCTGATGATGGACTCGCATGGTAGTTCGAAACGTTGGGTTCAAAAAACTCATTAACAGGTCATTCCTCCTCTTCTAAAAAACTATCCTCACCTGTATGGATTCATTATTTAACAACAATCTTTGGGTTTCCATGTAGCTTTTGAATTGTTTTCATAAATGCAGTAGCAATTGTACTAGATTTAAATGGATGAGATAATGCAAAAAAGTGTGCATACTTATCTATCAACTACCACTACGATGACACTCTTTCCTTCAAACATGGGTAAACCTGTGATAAAATCCATTGAAACCTCCTCCCAACATTGACTTGGAATGAATAAATGTTGTAACAGACTCGAGGTCTTAATTGTCTCAACTTTATTTTGTTGGCAAACCAAACATTCGGCCGCAAACTTTTGAATATCATATTTAAGGCCATCCCAAAAAAAATCCTTCTTAACCCTGTGGTAAGTTTTTAAAAATCCTGAGTGCCCTCCTAAGGGTGAAGTGTGCGATTCCAGAAGAATCTTTTGTTTGAGTTGGGAATTCTTATTGAGGTATAAGCGATCTATGTACCATAATGAATCATTTTTCCAGCTAAATAATTTTTCAATGAGTGCCCACACTTCTTCCTCATTCTTACATTCATCCATTGCTTCATTTATTTAATCTGGTTGGATAATATAAATTGCACAAAGCAATGCTTCCACATCCTCATCCTTTCTTGAGAGTGCATCTGCAACAAAATTTTGATCCCTTTTTGTAGATGATTTAAAAGTCATAACCCAACATCTTTGTGACCCATTTTTACTTCTCTTCTGAAGATAATATTTTTTCTAAAAAGTATTTAAGACTATCATGATCCATTTTTACCTTGAAGTTTCTTCCCATTAGGTAAGGTCGCCATTTCTTAATTACATATAGCATTGCCAACGTTTCCTTCTCATAAATATATTTTTGTAAATACTTTCCTTTGATTAGAAGACTTTAAAAAGCAATGGGTCTTTCTTCTTACATTAAAATAGTGCCAATTCCATTTCTTGAGGCATCAAATTCCACAATAAAGGTTTTTCTGAAGTCTGGCGTAGCTAAGACCGGTGCTTGGCACATTGCCTCTTTAAGATTTTCAAAAGCCTTCGTTGCTTCTAGAGTCCAAAAAAATGCATCTTTCTTTAGTAATGTTGTTATAGGTGCTACTATTCTCCCATAATTCTTAACAAACTTGTGATAATACCCTATCAACCCGAGAAATCCTTGTAGATGCTTTATGGATGTGGGTATTTTCCATTTCTTAATGGATTTAATTTTGATAGTGTCTACAATATGACCCAGATATCCCACCTCTTGTACTCCAAAGAAACATTTGGAGGTTTTTACATATAATTATTTCTCCTCCAATAGTTTGGGCACCATGTCAACATGTTGAACATGATCCTTCCAAGACTTGTTGTAGATTAGTATATCATCAAAAAATACTAACACAAATATTCTAAGGAAGGGTTTGAAAATGGAATTCATCAAACCTTGAAATGTAGAACGAGCATTGGTAAGACCAAAAGGCATGACCAAAACTTCATAATGACCCTCATGATTTCTAAATGTTTTTTTTTTCAGAATGTCTTCAGTATTCATTCTGATTTGATGATATCCTAAATGAAGATCCAACTTGGTAAAGTAAATTTCTCCATGTAA
Source organism: Pinus taeda (assembly GCA_000404065.3). Taxonomy (NCBI): domain Eukaryota; kingdom Viridiplantae; phylum Streptophyta; class Pinopsida; order Pinales; family Pinaceae; genus Pinus; species Pinus taeda. Next base: position 9,685 of record APFE030140292.1, read on the forward strand.
TTCATCCAATAATTCATCAATGACAGGAATGTGAAATTTGTCTTTAATAGTGAGCTTGTTGATCTCCCTATAATCCGGACACATGCGCCATGATCCATCCTTTTTTTGCACCAATACTATTGGAGCACAGAAAGAACTTTGACTAGGTTGAATTATACCAGTTGCTAGCATTTTTGCAACCATACATTCAATTTCACTCTTTTAGACATGGATATATGTAAGGCCTAATGTTTAGAGGAAAACTTCCTAGAATCAAATGAATAGCATGATCATGATCACGAATAGGTGGGAGGACTTTGGGAGTCCCAAATAACTTGGAATGATTTTCCCAAACTTTTTGTAGATCTGGAGAAATAGATGCTTTCGATGTGGGAACCTCGAGTGAACTTAATTGTGCAATTACGCCCAATTGTTATTTCTTTAGAAGATTTTTCCTGTTGTTAGATCTGATTATCTTTCTTGGTTTCCCTACAATACCCCTTAATTCAACTTCCTTCCCTTCCCAAAAAATTTCAAGAAAAGTTCTTGAAAATTAAAAGTTATCATACCCAAAGACTGTAGCTATTGGATTTGTAGTACAACCTCAGCACCACCCATTGGATGGAAAGCATTGAACTATTCAATACATAATGGAGATAAATTTATGGTTCCTCCATTTTCAACCATTACTTGACACTCTAGTGCTGGATATAGGAAGCAATTTGTTGGGTGTGGAGCCTGATTATCTTCTATATTCAAAAGTACCACCACATTGGACCCCAGTTCAAAATGGGGGTGGCAACGCTGCCCGTAAAATATTCGCTACAGGGGGGTCCAGGGGGGGGCGGCTGCGACCTTTGGGAGCCCCCCCCTGGCGGGGGGTTTCGAGGGCAGTGGCCCCGAAGCTAAAAACAGCTGTAAAATTTCCTTGTAAAAGTATAGTAATTTCTAGTCAATCTGGGCCGTTCATTAGGC
>APFE030140292.1:10666-31119 GCA_000404065.3 Pinus taeda
TATGAGGGCATTGTATTTGAGGCTATGAGATAGATGTGTATTCTATGTGAGCGAGAAACAGAGAGGTGAGACTGTGAGAGAAGACAGAGGATATTACAATGGATTTGCTATAGGTTGTGTCTCTTCATTTTGTTGGATAATAGAAAGGAAGGACTGGTTGTTTGAGCTAGACGTAGCCCAAACTGGGTGAACCACGTATATCTGTGTCTCTCTTGTTTTGTGTGTTTTCTGTGTTTATATTTCCACAATATTTTATGTGTTCCATTGCTTCGTAATATATATAATATTCTAACACAATTCAATTGCTTGGATATACTATAATGAATAAAATTATGGGTACTACTCGAATCAATCAACACTACGACCTTTTTCTTCTTGAAATGTCCTTCTATCTTGAGAGTTTGAGGAGTGGTAATTCCTGCAAATGCATTACAAGATATGGTTGGATTCATTTCTTCATTCTCTAAGGTTGGTTCCTGGTGTATATCCTCTTCTTTTGACATTTCTTGTTCCTTTTCTTCCTCCTCTTTGCAGCCTATGTAAAATAATTTCTTCTTAGCACACATATGACCTCTAGTGTATTTTCTATCACAATTGTAACAAAGCCCCTTTTCTCTTTTTTCTTCCAATTGTTGAGGTGTCAACCTTGTAGGTTGTGGAAGGCTAGGGACAACAACACTTCCATCTTTATAGTTGTGAGTGCTAGGCTTCCATGTTGCCATAATTTTTCTTTCCAACATGAATGCCTTGTCCAATGAATCAGGTTCCCAAAGGAGAACCTCATGTTGGATGTTATCCTTTAAATAACCTATGAACACATCAATCCTATGCTCCTCTGAAATATATTTTACCCTTATATTCAATTTTTGGAAGTCCTCAATGTGCTCCACCATTGTACCCTTTTGTTTGAGATTTATCAATTGGCTAAAGAAGGTGTTTATTTTTGTATCCTCATAATGTGGTATCATTTCCTCCATAAATATTGACCAAGTGATTTTTTTTTATGATAGAAAATCCATCGATACCATACAAACTAATTGGGTTCCAAATATAAAGTTGCAATGCGTACCTTTTGTGTGTTTTGTACATTATGGAGATTGAAATATTGCTCCATCTTCAGTATCCATGTTACGGGATCCTTGCCATCAAACTTCCTCATATCAATCTTTGGAACATGTTTGGTCTTCAGTACAACATTAGATTCTATGAAATCATTATTAACATTTCTTTTGTTCTCATCATGAGTTTCCTCTAATACCTTTTCGCCATTAGGAAGCATTTCTTGTAGCAACTTTTCCAAACCTCCTTTCAAACCTTCCATGTCTTTCTTCAAATCTTTAATGTTTACTTCTAAGCCATCCATCTTAGCTTCCACGCCATCCATATTAACTTCCACACCATTCATATTAGCTCCAACGCCTTTCTTTAAACCATCCATCTTAACTTCTCTTACTTTTTGTGAGAGTGGAGTTTGTTGCACTTCATCTCATAATTTTGATATATCATGTTGCATTTCTTCCTCTTCTTCATGAGTCATGCTAGAGATTTCAGGTTGCTTACTAGGTGTTTCCATTTTCTTTCTTCGAGGCATCAATTGATGATAACTATGCTTCACTGTGTCGTTTGAATCGCTTCAAACTAATTTTTCAAACCAAACTAATGCAAATTTTTAAAAAGACTACACACATTTTGTTTATTTGTAGGAGCTCGATATTAATATGTTTTATCTCTATAATTTCGGATCTCAAAGGTCTGAAATTTTGTTCTATGATAGCCCTATGCGTCCTCTTTCCAACCCCACAATTCTTATCAAGATTGGATTATCCAAGAAAGAGTTATGGAAAATATGCCACAATGCCCTGATTATATACTGGTTCAGTAGAGTGAACTTGTACGAAGCTCCATGTGTCATTGTTTTGACCTTCAGACCTGAAAACAATACACTGAAAACTAGATTCCATCAGCTTTCTGTAATTTTTACGAAATTTAAATATGATGCTCAAAGATAAAGTTATTATGATTTTCCCACAATCACCTGTTTGATATGTAATTGAGGAGCCTGCAAAAACCCTAACGTCCTTGGATCATATATCCTCAAATATAGCAAGACAAGATATGAAATTTGGAACCGAGATTCATCAAGATTGTGGCTCAAATGGTTTTTTTACTTTATCTTCTGAAACTTTGTAGAAAAAAAGTTATAACGAAAATTCCACGATGACCTGTTTGAAGCAATGAAACCCTAGAATCCAAAGCTCCAATACTAAATGATATGCAACCAACTCACAAAAATATAGAAAGGATAGATCAACGCCTTCAAAATCAGCCTCTTAGAGGGGAAAACCTCCTTTACATTACACAAATGAATGATTCTTGGATGATACAAATGGCAAGACCTCCTTTCTATATATAGGATTCTAAGGTGTCCCAATATAATCAGAGCCTACACAACAATAATATTGTAGGGGCACAAAAATAACAATAGTGGGTTTCTATGGGGCATAATAATAACAACATGGGGACTACATGGGCACAAAAATACAATAAGGGGGCTAAACTAATAACAATAAGGGGGTACACGAGTAGTATAGGGACCTAACAATCACCCACCATCACCCACCATAGCAAAGCCCATATTTTGTTGCGCTTCCATCCAGTACGCTTCCACAAATGAGTTGAAATTAGCAACTTCTCAGAGAGATAATTTTTTGAAGAACAGATGTTTTTTCCCTAGATCTTATGTTGTAGTAAACATGCCAATAATAAGCGAAGGCGAAGACCGGTATAATTTGTGAGGTGTAGAAATATTTCTTGTAACCAAGACTCATGTCTGCTAGTGCATTGCTGTGTGTGAGTGGAAAAACATTGGCAAGGGCAGAGTTGTGGCTCCTCCAAAAAAAAGCAAGTGGCTTGTTATCGATCTCCAGCAGGAAGAAGGAGGAGTTTCTGATTTCAATGCCACCGCCAACATTGTCATTTTTTTCTCTTCTCTGCCCTCAATAGGGTCTCCGCCTGGTGCCACCATTAGCTTCGATGTGTGCTTTGGGGAGGACACGTTGCAATAGTAGGTAAAAGTCAAAGTAGGAGTAGATATGTTTCATCATAATATGTTGGAGTGTTTTATTATGGTGAAACTTATATATAGTTACATATGTTTTTAATTATGTTGAAATATATATGTTTGGAGTGTTTTATTATGGTGAAATGTATATATAGTTATATATGTTTCTAATTATGTTGAAACATATATGTTTGGATTTTTAAAGAAAGAAAGAAAAAAAAGGTGATATTTTTATTTGGGAAGAAGTAAGAAGTCAAAATATATATAGATTAATTTTGAGTTTTTATTTTAAATTGGAGTAAAATTAAAAAGTGGTGCCTTCATTTTTGTGGGTGTGAATTTTATTGAGAATGGAGATAGTAGTAACTGACACGAAGAAGTTGAGCAGGGCTAATTTTTCCCTATGGAAATCACATATGGAGGATATATTGGTTTTGAAGGATCATTATTTTCCGATTGAGGATGTAACAAAGAAACCTCTTCGATCACGGATGAGGAATGGAATAAGCTAGATAGAAAGGCAATTGTGACAATCTGCCAATATCTAGAAAAGAATGTGTATTTTAATGTGTCCGGAGAAAAGACGAAAAAAGTATTATGGAAGAAGATCCATGATCTATATGAGAAGAACACGACATCAAACAAAGTTTTCTTGATGAAGAATCTTTACAATCTCAAGATGAAGGAGGGTGCTTTAGTTGTTGAGCACTTGAATGAATTCATTATTATTACTAGTCAGCTTGCCTTTGTTAAAATCATACTAGATGATGAAATTAGATCCATTTTTTTAATCTGTTCTATGCCAGACAGCTGGAAAAAATTAAGTGTAGCTATGAGTACTTCATCACCTACAGGGACCCTAAAGTTTAATGATGTCAGCAACAATTTAATGAATGAGGAGTTATGACACAAATCAATTACGGAAAACTAGGGAGGAGAAGCTCTAGCTCTAGATGATAGTGGTAGGAGAATTGATCGAGGCCGATAAGGGCGATCAAGATCAAGAGGCTGATCAAAATCAAGGAGGGGTAGGATCATCTACTTTCATTTTGAAAAACTCGGACACACAAATAAAGAATGTTGAGCCTGGAAGAAACGAAAAAAGGTTCAGAGACTGGCCAATACAAATCACAAGTCATCTAGCACAAATGAAGGTGAGACTACTATTGTAGTCACAGATGGTGATGTTTTATTTACTATTTCAGTAGAAGATGTATGTGTATATACATCTAGTAGTAGCTTTCATTGGATCCTTGACTCTTGGGCATCTCACCATGTAACCCCATGCAAAGATAATTTTGTTGCATATAATCCTAGTGATTATGGTAGAGGGCATTTGGGGATAATCATTTTTTGCATTATTGTTGCAGTGCGAGATGTCCAGATCAAGATGAAGGATAGACATGATATATTGTTGAAACAAGTCAGGCATGTACCAGAAATGCGCATGAGTTTGATATCTATGGGATGGCTAGATGATGAAGGTTATTCCATGAGCTTTGGAAAAGGAGGCTAGAAAATTAGCAAAGGAGAATTGACCATGTCTAAAGGACCTAAGACAAGAACATTATATACATTGAAGGAAATGATAGGAAAATAAACTTTGGTGGTTGTCACAAAAGAAGGAAATTCAAAAAATCTGTGGCATAAGCACTTGGCTCACATGGATAAGAAGGGCTTAAAAATCCCTTTTGGTAAAAATTTATTTCCAGGTTTGAAATCCTACAATCTTGATCTTTGCAAGAATTGTATATATGGTAGGAAAAGAAGGGTTTCATTCCTTAGAGGTGGCCATGGCAAAAAGAAAAATGTGTTATAATTGATACACTCATATGTGTTTGGCCCTGTTAACATCAAGTCATTAGGGAAGCATCATATTTTGTAACATTTATAAATGATGCATCCAGAAAGGTTTGGGCCTATCCTATGAAAATTAAAAGTGAAGTGTTGAAATATTTCAAAACTTCCATGTTGTTATTGAAAGAGAGACTAAGAAATTGCTCAAGAGTTTCAGAATAGATAATGGTGGTGAATATTGCTCAAATGCATTCAAGGAACATTGTAACAGGTTTGGCATAAAGCATGAGAAGATTGTACTTGGTACTCCTCAATAGAATGGTTTCATAGAAAATATGAATTGCACCATTATGGAAAAGGTGAGAAATATGTTGTCCAATTATGGTTTGGAGAAGCATTTTTTTGGAAGAAGTTGTAAGGACAGTTTGCTATCCTATAAATCGATCTCCAAGTACAACCTTGGATGGTGGCATCCCTAAAGAAGTTTGGACTAGTAAGAGGTTGAATTATTCTCATTTAAAAATCTTTAGATGTGAAGCATTTGTACATATTCCCAAATAAAATAGAACTAAGCTAGATGATAAATCTATGAAATGCATTTTTCTAGGATATGTGGATGAATAATTTGGTTATCATCTATGGGATCCATTCAAACATAAAATTATAGAAATAGGTATGTTATATTTAATGAGACATAAATGTTTAAGAGGATTGTAGGTGAGCTGAAGGTCAAGAAATTTATTAACAAGTTTTAAGAGCAACATGAAGACATCCCACCAATGCAAGAAAATGGATAGCAAATTCAAGAGCGGGAAGGACAGCAAGTGGAAAATGATGAACACCAAGAAGAAGGAATCTTGCAAGAACCTTTACAGGATATTCAACCTGATAATGCACCACCACAGTTGGTTTGCAGATTTTCTAGGCCTCATAAGCCTTCACAAAGATATCCTCCTTCAAACTATATTTTATTGACTGATGAAGGTGAGCCTACTTGTTTTGAAAAGGCTTGTAAAGTTGAGCACAGTAAAAGATGGAAGAAAACGATGGAGGAAGAAATGAACTCTTTGTTGGAAAATAAAACTTGGGAGTTGGTAAATCTCCCAAAAGGTAGAAAGGCTCTACAAAACAAATGGGTTTACAAGATTAAGCATGAAGGTGACAAAAATAAGGATAGGTATAAACCAAGCCTAGTGTTGAAAGGATTTTCCCAAAAGGAAGGTATTGACTTCACGGAACTTTTCTCACCTATTGTCAAAATGTCATCCATTAGATTCATTATTGGTCATGTTGCTACTTTAGACTTAAAATGTGAACAATTAGATGTAAAAATTGTTTTCCTTGATGGTGAATTGGACGAAGAAATTTATATGCAGCAGCAAGAATTCTTCATAGAAAAGGGTAGAGAAGACCTTGTTTGCAGGTTGAAGAAGAGTCCCTATGGTTTGAAATAGGCACCTCGATAATGGTACAAGAAATTTGATTCATTCATGTTGGAAGATGGTTTTCACAGGTTGGAAGCTAACCATTGTGTTTATGTCAAGAGTTATGATCAAGGAAATTATATAATATATTTTTATATGTGGATGACATGTTGATTGTTGGGAATGATAAGAATATGATCAATAGGTTGAAGAAATATTTGGGTAGAAATTTTGAAATGAAGGATTTGGATCTAACACAACAGATATTGGACATGAGGATCATGTGTGATAAGAAAAAAAAAAATTGGTTGTCACAAGAAAAATATATCAAGAAGGTGCTTGACAGGTTTAATGTGAAGTATGTCAAGCCAGTTGGTACACCCCTTGCATCCCACTTCAAGTTGAGTACTAAGTTATGTCCTAGTGATGACAAGGAGAAGGAAGAAATGAGCAAGATTCCTTATGCTTCAACAATTGGAAGCTTGATGTATGCCATGATATGCACACAACCAGACAATGCATATTCATTGGGACTAGTGAGCAGGTTTCTTTTCAATCCAAGCAAACAACATTGGCAAGTAGTAAAATGGATGTTGAGGTATATCAAGGGTACTAGTCATTATTGTTTATGCTTTGGTCATAATGAGATTATGCTTCAAGGATTTACAGATGCAGATATGGATGGAGATATGGACACCAAAAAGTCCACTATAGGTTATTTGTATACATTTGTAGGTGCAACAATATCTTGGGTATCAAGGCTGCAAACAATAGTAGCTCTCTCTACAACAGAGGTAGAGTACATAGTTGCAACACAATCTTGTAAAGAGATGATGTGGATGCAGTGATTCCTAGGAGAGATAGGAATAGAAAAAGACAATTATGTGTTATATTTTGATAGTTAGAGTGTCATTCACTTGGCCAAAAACCAAGCACATTGACTTAAGGTACCATTGGATCTAGCATGTGTTGAAGGAAGGACAATTATCCTTGGAAAATATCCATACAGATAAAAACCCTATTGATATGCTCACTAAGATTCTACCAAAAAATAAACATGAGTTATGTAGAGGCATGGTAGGACTTGGTGTGACTTGATTTAAGGCTCTTCATTTGGTTTCAAGTGGGAGAATGTTAAATTTGAAACCAATGAAGACGCCAGTGCTGACTAACAACACCGTCTAGCACCAACCACCACCCATGCCAAAAGATACAACCTACTACGTTGTCTATTGACTCCACTGTGCAATCATGTATTCCACAGAACATAATTAGAGAATTCTAGAGCTTCCCTCATCTATAAATTTGTAATCTCTCCTATACCTGAGCAATGAAATCCAAGGCAAGGCCTATGTGTAATAGAAATGTGATTTTTAATCTCCATTGTATATTTTTTTCTCTGTAATGTGCTCTTTCATTTATGTTGTCTCCTCTCTTGTGTTCTTCGTTTTCTTGAATGAATTCCATTGTATCTAGCATATTTCTCTCCTCTAATCCTATCACGATAAAACTCATCTCTACAATAGTTTATCCCCAGGTAGATCCTGTGATCGTGAATATCGTCTTGATAGCTCCTTTAGAACATCATGAGCCGGGGAACTAAATCAAACAGTTGATGGCCTCTCCAAAGCTACCTTATCTTTTGATGCAGGAGCATCCAGCTCACAGTGACGAGGCAGAAAGACTCCAACCAGGTTCACAAGCGAGGAACTGAACTATTAAATTCTATTGGGAATAATTTTTCTTTTACTTTATTTTACAAGTCAGCAACAATTAGATGTCTTTACTTTTCCAGTTTAGGATTACTGTAGTTTCATTGTTGATTAAAAGGTAGTTTCTGTAATTAGGAAAAATAACCCTTAACTGTCCTATAAGTCTTGTAATGTCAAAATGATTATAGTTACGGATAGGAACAGAAGTTATGTAACTGTCTTTGTAACAGAAAAAAAAAAAAAACAAACTGCAAGCCTTAACTGAAGACAGAGGCTATAAAGCCAAAAATACATGTAAGGGAAAAAGTCAATTGAGAAGAGAATAAGTTGAATAAATTTACTAATAGAAATTGTCAAGCATTCAAAACCAGAGAAGTACTGTCCATCGAAATTGCCTACTCAATTATTTGTTGATCTCTCATTCATATTTTTCATCATGTAACAGACCTTTGTATTATTATAAACTAAGCATACTGTCATGGCTACTGTACAAGTACGAGTTACAGTTAAATTGTAGACAAGCAGAGAGAACCTTAAATAAATTCCAGGTCACAAGACAAGCAGTCACGCTTACATACAAGCGCACAGTAATACAATTAAGGATGAGCGAATACGTTCAACACACAGCCACTAAATGAAAGTCAAGCAAACAAGTTCGAATTCCCAGTAACGTAACCGAAAGACAAGCGAAGACATCACAGATATCAATCACCATAACTTTCTTTCATCAAAAACGAATTTCATTTACATTGTCCAGAATAGCAATTCATAGCTAGAATCGATAGGGCCGAGTTCCCTCACATATACAAAGACCAACATAGTCACGGCGAGTGAAAATTTAACCAGAAATTACAACCATACAGGTCAAGCATAAACCCTAGGTTAGGGTTTGAAATAGATTGGTAACAGGGTTACGTTGGAGCCACATTTCCACACATAGAACTCAACTCAGAACGACAACGGCAAACAGAGGGCCACACAGTGACCGGACAATAAACTAGTGGACGGGTCGTCCTTCGAACAGTGACCTATATTCAACAAAACTGAACAAGTTGTAGGCCTACCAAAATATACGCAACTGAATGTCATTGAACACAGAGAAATGCGCCGTCTAGGTCGCCTGAGAGGACCTGCAAGAGCCAGGAGTGAATGAGTTCAAGCCACAGAGAAAGACCAGAGGGATGAACCCTTTTAAAATAAACATAAAGAAGACTGATAACTAAAACCCTTACCTGGAGGACGCGAGAGGAGAAGCCATATTTTGAAGCAGAGGACGCCACCGAGAAACTGAAGAGAGGAGGAGCGATTTGGGGTTAGACCCAGAACGAGGAGCAGATAAAAATTGAAGCATGGAGAAACATTTTACCTATGTAAAAACCTGAAGGCGCTTCCCAAATAATCCTGTGCTTGCAGCCACAGACAAGGCAGCGTTACCAGAAGGCGAATGAACCCAGAAACATTACCAACAGCCAAACTTGGAGTGATAGACCAAAAGACCAGTAGCACACACAGAAACGGAATAACGAAACTTACATGACAGAACTGAAAGATTAAATTTGAGCCCCAGTCGTTTTATGACCAACCACAGTCACAGTGACTATTACAAGCACGCAAACAATCGATATTTTACCAAAGACAGAGCCAACAGAGTGAAAGGGCGACTTACCGAAGAGCGAGTACAAACGCCAGGCAAGAAAACCCCATAGCCAAATAGCTTTGTTACAAACAGGCGGATAAGTAACCAAACGCGCAGCGAAGGCCTCAACCAACAACCAAAACCAGCTCAAACACAATAAATTGCCATAAAATTGCATTACAGGGCCGAAGGAACCATAGCACAGCGCACCCATCATTTTCCATACGCAGAGCTCGCAAACCCTCAGAGCCAACAGAACGATAAACAGAGAAGAGTCGAGAAGGCGTGTGAATATTAGGGTTGTATAGTTTACCAAGGCAGGGTACTGCCACATTTATGTTTGCATTCAATGCACAGCTACCACAACTACAGAGCCGCGGGAAAACCAACAATTCACCGCCACATCAACAAACCAAATATCATATAAAGTGCAAAAGCTACGCCAAGTGGGCTGGGTCCCATCAGAGTGGTATCAGAGCGGTTTGAGTTGAAGAGATTTGGGAGAAATGGATATAGGTAGACGAGGACGAGGAAGAGGTGCCCGTAGAATGGCAGATGAGGCGTTAAAGGAAGAACTCAGAGTTCTTACTGCTCTATTGGAAGCAGTAGAGGCAGGCAGGAGGAGAGATCCAGAGTTAGGTGATGTGAGTCAAGAAGAAGTGGAAGTAGCGGCAGAAGGGCCTGAAGGTGACTCACTAGAAGTGAAGTTATTGAAGTCTGTATTATTGTCAAATAGCAGACCAAAACCAGAATTACCAACCTACGATGGCAGTTTATCGATTGATGTTGTATTAGATTGGATTAGCGAGATGGACAAGTACTTTGAATGCGAAGAAGTTAGTGAAGACCGTAGGGTCAAGTTTACAGCAACAAAGCTGAAAGGAAATGCAACCCTGTGGTGGGACAGTGTCCAGAACGAGAGGAAGAGGTTGAACAAACCTCCAATAAAGACTTGGACGAGGATGGTAGCTAAATTGACGGGCAGGTTTCTGCCAAGAGATTACCAAATCGCGTTACATAGGCAGGTTCAGAATTTGAGACAGAGGGTTCTAACGGTGAAAGAGTATACGGAGGAATTTTATTGAGTAAAATTGCGAGCAGGATACACAGAGGATACAGCAGAAAGGACAGCCAGATATGTAAATGGGCTGAGGATGGAGATTTTAGATGAAATAAGCATTTTTTCTCCCAACAATACGAAGGAGGCATATCAAAGCGCGGTCAAAGCAGAGGAGAAACTTAACCGAAGACAGAATGCCCGGAGAGGACGAGGGTCTAACAGAGGAAGAGGCCAGTCCTATGGCAGGGGCTGAACTACCAGCAACAGCGAGGAAGCCAGCAGTTCAAAGACTTCAGGAACAGCTGAAAAAGGAGATGGGACGAGAGGTGGCAGATCGTTTCAGCGCGGTAGAGGAAATGGCCGTGGAAGGGGAACTAGTTACCAGTGCTACAGATGCCACAAGTGGGGGCACCGCTCTTTTGGGTGCCCAGAAACAGATTCAACTGGATAGCGAGGCGCATATGTGGCGCAACTAGAGGAAGCAGCAGCACCTCCTCAAGAGGCAGAAAACGCCCCAGAAACAGGAGAAGCTTTAGTGCTGCATAAGGTGTTGTTGAAGCCAGTTGATGAGAGTATTGAGCAGACGCAACGGAAAGCTCTGTTTAGGACAGTTTTTAAATCGCAAGGTAAGTGCTGTAAAATGATAATTGACAGCGGAAGTACTGACAATTTGGTGTCAACCGAGATGGTGGAAAAGTTAGGACTAAAGCGTCTGAAACACCCCAATCCATATCGAGTTTCATGGCTGCAGAAGGGACACCAGTTGCTGGTGGATGAGCAGAGTGAAGTTGAATTTCAGATAAGGTGTTATAAGGATAGAATCATTTGCGATATTATGCCAATGGATGTATGCCACATCTTGTTGGGCAGACCTTGGCAATATGACAGAAAAGTGACACATGATGGGGTATTGAACTGTTATAAGTTCGAAAAAGATGGGGTTAGGCATACCCTTGTGCCTATCAGGGAAGAGAAAGAGGTAGCTGAAGTAAGTGAACCTAAGGTGTTGCTTATGAGCGGAAAACAATTTTTAAAGCAGGTTGAAAACAACGAGATGAATTATGTTGTAGTCAGTAAGACCAGGACAGTTTTGTTGCACACAGAAATCACAGATTTGCCTATAGAAATACAGCAGATGTTGGAAGAGTTTACGGACATTGTAGTAGACGACTTGCCGGATAAGTTACCTCCCAAGCGGAGCATCAGTCACCATATTGATTTCCTACCAGGAGCCAGCTTACCAAATAAGGTAGCTTATCGAATGAGCCCCAAGGATAATGAAGAAATCAGAAAACAGGTGTAGGAGCTATTGGAAAAAGGATTGATCAGGGAGAGTTTGAGCCCATGTGCTGTACCAACAGTTCTCGCCCCCAAAAAGGGAGGAGAATGGTGGATGTGCACTGATTCCAGGGCCATCAATAAAATCACCATATGGTACAGATTTCCATTACCGCGTATGGATGATATGATGGACTGTCTGAGTGGGGTAGCTTACTTTTCTAAGATAGATTTAAAGAGCAGATATCACCAGATTCGGATACGTGAGGGAGACGAATGGAAGACATCTTTTAAAACCAATGAAGGCTTATATGAATGGCTGGTCATGCTGTTCGGGTTGAGCAATGCGCCCAGCACCTTCATGAGACTCATGAATGAGATGCTAAAGGAATATATTGGGAAGTTTGTAATTGTTTATTTGGACGACATACTTATTTTTAGTAAGACACGAGAAGAACACTTCCGGCATGTGCGTAAAGTGTTGGAGAAGCTACAGCAGAATAAGTTATTGATAAACTTGAAAAAGTGTACGTTTTTACAGAGAGAGTTAATTTATCTGGGATTTGTGATAGCGGAGAATGAATTAAAGATGGATCTGGAGAAAGTGACAGCAATCATAAATTGGCCGTCACCGAAGAATTTGTTTGAGGTACGTAGTTTCCATGGATTAGCAAGTTTTTACAGGAAATTTATTAAAAATTTCAGCGGAATTTGTGCTCCTATGTTGGAGACCATCAAAAAGGCCAGCCAACCTTTTCGATGGACAGAAGCAGCAGAAAAGAGCTTTCAGCTATTGAAAAAGAAAATAACAGAAAGACTGATTCTCAGGCTACCAGATTTTCAAAAATTATTTCAGGTACGTTGTGATGCTAGTGGAACAGCAATCGGGGCTGTACTCAATCAGGAGGACAGACCGGTGGCATTTTTCAGTGAAAAACTGAATGAGAGTAGGCAGAAGTACTCCTCGTATGACAAGGAATTCTACGTAGTGGTACAGGCGCTAAGGCACTGGAGGCATTATTTGTTGGGGAACGAGTTTGTGTTGTTTTCAGATAATTCTGCATTACAATATGTAATGCAGCAACACAAACTTAATCATAAACATGCCAAATGGGTGGAGTACTTACAGAGTTTTAATTTTGTGTTGAAGCATATCAGCGGGCAAGTGAATAAGGTAGCCGACGCGTTGAGCAGAAAATCTTTACTATTGCAGGAAAGCACTGTGCAGGTTTTGGGCTTTGAACATTTACGGGATCTTTATAAGACAGACAAGGATTTCAGAGAAGCCTATGAGGTGTGCCAAAATCCTTTGATAAGAGGGAATAGTCCTTGGTTGGACTATAACATACAGGAGAAATTGCTTTTTAAGGGAGGACAATTGTGTATCCCCAGCTGTTCTATGAGGGAGAATATCATTCGTGAAAAACACAGTGGGGGATTGGTTGGACACTTTGGTATTGACAACACTTTGGAGCAACTTAGTCACTTTTATTTTTGGCCAAGAATGCGACGGGACGTACAACGTTTTGTGGCTAAGTGTAAGGTCTGTCAACTAGTGAAGGGACATAGCCAGAACACAAGATTGTATACGCCATTGCCTATTCCAGGCAGACCTTGGGATTTAGTGAGTTTAGATTTTGTGTTGGGACTGCCAAAAACACAGAAAGGATATGATTCGGTAATGGTAGTGGTAGATCGTTTCTCGAAAATGGCACATTTTGTACCTTGTCAGAAAACTAGTGATGCCACTTATGTGGCCCACTTGTTTTTTAATGATATTGTCAGATTACACGGGTTACCAACAACCATCCTATCAGACAGAGACGTGAAGTTCACGGGACATTTTTGGCGTACCTTGTGGAAAAAAATGAACACCCAATTAAGCTACAGTTTTTCTTACCATCCGCAGACCGACGGGAAAATAGAAGTTGTGAACAGAAGTCTAGGAAATCTGTTACGCAGCTTAGTCGGAGAAAATTCTAGAATGTGGGACCGAGTGCTAGCGCAAGCAAAGTTTGCTTACAACGATTCACCGAATCGTAGCATGGGTCTCAGTCCCTTCCAGATTCTTTATGGTATGCAACCTCGTGGAGTGCATGAGCTTCGGGATCTTGGTTTACAGGAACGACGGAGTGCGGATGGAGAAGATTTTGCAAATGCAATGAGGGATTTACATGAACAGGTAAAGGCAAAATTACAGGACAGTAGCTCGAAGTATAAGGAACATGCAGATTTGAGGAGAAGAGAAGTTCATTTTGAGGTAGGGGATGATGTTCTGGTACACTTATGTAAGGAACGTTTCCCTAAAGGTACGTACAATAAACTGAAATACAGGAAGATAGGGCCTTGTAGGATCTTGCGAAAGTTTTCAGCGAATGCCTACGAAATACAACTACCACCTGGAGTAGGCATATCACCTATCTTCAATGTGGAAGATTTGTTTCCGTATATAGGCGAACTATTGGAAGAAAGGAAGGATGAACCCGGACAATCCACGCGGAACACCCAGGAAGGAAGAAACAAATGCCTTATGTCCAACCTCCTGAGATTGAAGGCATCCTCGAAACTCAAGTAGTTAGGCGTACTCGGCGGAAAAATTATTTTCAGTACCTGGTCAAGTGGAAGAAACATCCGATTGAGGACATCTCATGGCTTGACGCCAGGCAGATTGAACGAACAGGGACATCAGTGGGAAAGCCACTAGAATTTTGGTTGGTTAAATTATTGATAGGTTTATTTTATAATATTGGAAATAAAATAAACACACAAAAGGGTAATTTTAATTCACTAACAATTAAAGGAGTGATTTTTCTCTTTCTTGAAATAAAATAAAATCTCAAAAATAAATGAAACCAAGGATAGCTCTAGGAGGAATCACGAAGTAAAGGATAATAATGTAGAACCTTTCCATATGGGGTTTGGTGAGGGAAGGCATGACGATGCCGGAGGAACTTCTTGAAGCCTCAAGATCGTTGCATTTTAGCCTAGGAGATTTGCCCAAGAAGTAACCCTATTGGGGTTATTGATCAATATTGTTCTAGTATTAAGTGCTATTTGGTATTAATTAAGTGCTTAAGGGGAGAAATAATGTAATTGCCTTTCTCAAGGTTGAGAGGCGATGGTTCTGGTATGAAGTGTTGAAGAAGAGAAAGAACATAATTTCCTTTCTCAAGGTTGGGAGCGGTGATTAACTGGTAGATAATTTAATTTAACAAATAAATATAACATAACATGATTATAATGGTTGTAGTACAATTTTATATTGTAAATATTTGTAGATAAACATACCATATGTATCACAGATAAAATGCAGTGTAACTACATGATACTAAAACATTTCTTTCTTGGAAAAAGTAAATTACAAAGTATAATTGTGTTTTATTCTTAGTGAAAAGAATATGGGGACAGTGAATATTTGCTCTAAAACAATAGTTATTTGCATATAGGAACCATGATTTTCCTTAATTTCTAATCTTTTTTTTTTCCTTTAAGAGAAGGTAATATTAAAAATGTATTAGTGGAGTTATTCTTCTTGAAGCTCATAAAAGTTCCATTCTTTGTGTTAATACCTTAGATGATTTGGGAATTTAAAAACCCCATGACATAGAATTTGAAACCAAGGGTTTTGTGAAGAGAATAGGAAGATCATTGTGATCAGTGAGGGTTATAGCAAATACAAAAAGAAACCATAAATAAGTTATCTCTCGAACCAGTTGGTGGGAATTACAATTACATTCACATTTATAATGAACACGTAGTAGGGCATTGGTTAGAGCCTGACAAGGTCGAAGTTAAATTACTGTTGAGCACACTCCAGAACCTAGCAACTGAAAAAGAATTCTAGAAGTTTCTAGAAAGGAAATACACAAAGAAGGAACATAATAATCTAGCCAGTGTTGTATAGATTGTACCCAGCAATGTTCTGGAAAACTGTTTAATAAATAGTTGAAAACCTAGCTTGAAACTTGAAGCTAAAACAATAAGGATATTATCATAAACAGTAAAGATTCTACCATAAATAGATTATTTAATTCACCCTTATGATCCTAATATTATATCTATAATTTATAATTACCTACCTTTATAACTATTCTATTATAATTTTCTGGAATATACATTTAGTTCTTAATAATAGTTTGAATATTCTTAAATTTAACAACCTAATAGTATATGGAATTAGTTAATTTAATCACCACTTTTTTCTTAATTATCCAATATTATGTATAATCCATATAAAAAATTTGAACCATTAATATAATTAACTAATCCATGGTTTTAATTTACTTTAATATAATTATTGGAATAATAATAATTATAATATAAAATAAATTATTATATTATTTTTAATTTGATTAACTTACTTTCTAACGATCCATTAGGATCGGAAAGATGAATAAATAGAAAATAAAATATTATATTAACTAATTGTAATATTATATATATATATATATATATATATATATATATATATTGTATATGTTTATTAATAAATAATTGTAATTAGTTAAATATATAATTGATTTTCTAACTTGTGGGAGCCCTTCTTTTATATAAATTTATCCAATTTAACTATTTTCTAGGAATAATCATAATTAAAATATAATAATTATCTGGTTGGGGGCATATGGTCAAAATTAGTCGTTATAAATCTAGTTGTTGGAGTCTCTGCCCATACTATTTAACTAGCTAACCTGGATCGGTTCTTCAACTTGTCGTGACGATGAACCACACTGGTTGGTTCGAAACATGTAGACAAAAGATTATTCATACTGGTTGATTCGAAACGCATCGACAAAAGATTATTCATGTGATTTCGCCGAAAATTCTTTAAACAATAAATATGCTACCATACATTTGTGTACTAAATCATAGCAATTCATGAAATAAATATTACATATATATATATATATATATATATATATATATATATATATATTATATATATATATACATCAGCAAATACCCTTTCAGGAAACAAGGGGCAACCAAATAATACAATAACCCATAACGTTGCCATGAAACCCTTGTTGGAAACTCATATGAACATTACCAAAAAAAAATATTACACAGTATCGGAAGTAACTAGATAAAGTATTATGAAACCCTTGTGCAGAGGGCCAACACATTACAGTGACTCAGAAATTAAAAAACACTCGACACGAAACTAAATAATTTCAATAAAGAACTATACATTTTTTCCTCACAACCTTGGTTAACAGTGTCAGGGTCAAAACCATTCCCAAACCTGGGATTACTCATTTCAAGAAATGAGCTATAAAACAGTTCCTATTTATCTAACAGAAGAAAAACGTTATGAAAGGAACCCCATCGAAGAGAGGGTTTATGGCTTTGTCTGACAACCTGGAAACAAGAGTAAAACCTTGGTCAGAGTCGAGAACCAGAGTGTGATTTCTATTGCTAGGAACCTCGTTATCCCCAAACTGTGAGAAAGGAATACATGGGTTAAAACCTGTACAGAAAAGAAAAGTAGTTTAGAAAAATAGTGAGTAATAATAAGAGCAGAAACGATGGAAAACACAACCAAGTTTGGGGACTAACCTCTAACCGGAGAACCTATCAATGCATACCTAGATCTAACATTGTCAAAAACCTAGAATGGAGCACTAGAAGAAAACCTGTGAGAATGAACCCAAAAATCCTCAATGAAGGAGTGCAACAAATTATCCAAGGATTAGCTTCATTACCAGGTGAGTGCGAGTTGGAAATCGTGAGCTGATCAATTCTCTTACTAGAACGTTGTCTAACATCATGTCTCCAGATAGAAACGCCTAGGAAACGAAATGGATGGTACAAAAGAAAGTCAAATTCTCATGTAAAATAAGGTTGAACGAAGAAGTAAAAATTGTAATGTTGTTTTAATCCATTTTAATTGGCCAAGACTGCAACATTTAATTTTCAACCCAGGGTAGGTCTTGTTGTTTCAATGGAATTCACACTGTCTATGTCTTACACTATAGCCAAGAATAAGAAAATGAAAAAAACAGTAAAAGATGTCATTGAACCAAATTGTTGAATCAAACCATTCATGTAGACATATAAAAAAAAAAACTCTACAAAATTAATCACACTTCGCAACTATCAAAGTAAATGTGCACCACACAGGAATTAATATCTACTTCAGCTAGTTACTACCATTTTGTTGATTAACTTTGTGTAACAGCATAATATAAATGGAAACAGCATAATATAAATGGAAACAACGGCGAATGTAATTCACAATTTGTACAGCAACAGCGAGAAACCATAAATCAATTACCTAAACTAGAATGTACACTACCTCTATCACTACAATCCCTGCGAAAGAGGAGGGCCCTTCCTCCTCAACAGGGCATAGGAATAACACAAAAGTAATTAACGAAACAGTTGAAGATCAGTAACAACATCATTGTGTTGATTAATATTAAAAATAAACTCACAATTACAGAAGTACTTTTTTGTACATTGTGTTCTTGTACATGAAAGATCAAGTTCCTTTATAGTTATTACATACCTTAAATTAAAAACAGATCAGTCATGAGAATCTCATGATTCTCAAGTTGATCGTCGTTATAACCTATTTCTAAATACAAATATACAGTAGCTAGGATTGCAACCACTTGGGTTTGTTGCTTCCAAAATAAACAATCCTTACTGCCGACATTTGTTATGTGGAATAGTACCCACATTGTCCAGCTTCGACGCAACAGCGTTGAGTGAATAGCAGTTCAGAATGTCACGATGATGTAGGAGCATGTGACTCGAGGGAAAAAGTCTTCCAACTTATTCCAAAAATAAAAATAAAAATCTACAGGCAAGGGAGTGGGGTCCTTTAGCCTGCAATTTCTATGTTTTTTTCAGTTAAAAATAGGATAAGAATAGAGAATAAAACATGCTATCTATATCACAGATAGATAAGCTGTAATAAATCTTTTACGTTTTAAACCGTTATGTAAAGCATGCTTTTGTATCGGATAAGGACCGAGAAGGCCTATCCTTAATTATAAATAAATAGGCAAGCGAGACTCTCGGGGAGAGAGAAGGGATGAGAGCAGCGAGTGCCAAAGTATGATTTTTGAAACTTTTCTCTGGCGTTTCTAGTTCAATGGTTTCTGATAATATGCATGTATAGTCTATTATCCTGTGCATTGATAGTGTTGAAGCGTTTTGTTATTTCTCGCGTTAACCATTGGAGTCGTTTCCCTTTCATTTATGTGCCCACAGGCTTTTAATCATATTTTATAAGTTCTGCGCGTATTTCTGTTTGCACTAAGAATTCAGTGAAATTTCCATTAAGTGGCCACTGTAGCAGACGTGAAACATTATAATTGTTAACCTCAACGGGTCCAACCCATATCGGTGTCGGAGAGAGCCTTTGGAACTCTTAATTGTGCGCTCCGAATTTCCGGAACCGATTTATTATAGAGCGCAGCTTATACAGGCTTTCGGGTCTGAAAGGAACTATAACACAACCAAAGGGCGAGCTCCGAAATCTGGAGCGAAATATTATTTAGAATTTTCTGTAAGGCCTCGGGTCCACAATCCCTCCGAACTGTGTATTCCTATAAAACCTGAGTCGAAACACTATAGGTCAGGGAGCGCAATAATATATAAGGTAATTCTTTCGAATTGCTACTCCATAATGTTATTCCTCTTTAAAGGCCAATAACATTATAAAGTAATTCTTTTAAGAATTACTGCACGCACAGTATAAAGCCGCCAATAGAGGATTTGGGTATATATTCCCTCCTTAAAACCTCCCATAGTATTTTGGCGTAATTCTTTTAGAATTGTCGCCCAAAGGGAATAAAGCCTCTGCTTGTCAATTAAGCGAAGTTTGTGGGTTTTAAGGAAAAGAATGAAGCTGTCAGTTAATGACTGATACACAGAGAGAAGAAGAAAGGGAAGCTGACTCGGACATTGAAGAACTTTAGGGAGATTGTCCCTAACGCCTGCACCCACGCCATCACACGACATCACTGGCGACAACACTTTTGGTGTAACAGCAGACTCTTGTATTAGTGTGTAGTGTAACAGCATCCAATGTGTAACAGCAACCTGTGACAGCATCTAGGGTGTAACAGCGAACTGTTCTACCCTTCTCTGTAGTTAATCTGTGTTGCATGTCTACATCCTATCCTTGTTCTCACGAGCAATCACTTGAAAAGAAGAAGATATTCCCAAAATACTTCTTCAATACAGTCCCAGTTAGCCACAAATAGGAAAAATGCATTGTATTATTCAGTAAAATATGGCAAGGTAAAGCGCTTCAATTATCGCTAGGGAAGAACATCATAATAGAGAAGCTCTTGAAATTATCAAACACCCTCATAATCTCAACAGAGACAATGGTATGGAAAATAGTGGAAGTTGGCTTCCCCTAATCAAAGTAATTAAGGTCAGTAACCTAGCTCTAAATAATTTATAATAATAATAAATAGAAATTGTACTTAATTAACAATAGTAATTATGATAATAACTATTACTT
>APFE030140292.1:31939-49704 GCA_000404065.3 Pinus taeda
TCAATAATTAATATTAATATTAATACCCTAAAATGATAGCCGACCTTCATCTTAATTTATTTTCCTCATTACTATATATTCTCTAAAATCAGCTCTTCTTCTATCCAGCATTCAAATGGTCCTGATGATGGATCCTGGTTGGGATTCGAAATGTTGGCACAAAATGGTTCTTACTGTGGATTCTCCGGTAACCAAATCAGAAGAAATAAACCACAGAGGTCTAAAATCCAAAATATGGCAAAGTAACATGATAGTAGAATAGGTTATAACAGTGAGAAAACAAGGAAATTGATCACGTAAATTCATAGGCCTAGAGGACAGAAGGGTCAAAATTTGGGAAAGAATGTGCAAAAAAGAGGTTAAGAGGTAAAAAAACCACACCCAACATCTCCCCTCGACTGAAGCAACTGCATGTCCCCATGTAGAATCTCAGCTCCTCCTACTGTACCCCTAATGTAAGTTCGTGAAACTGTAGGCACTAGCAGTGTCTTCACCTAGAGCTCTGTACCCTTGAATGGCCATCAATTTATGTGGCCAAGATTCCTCTTCATAGTCACATAGGTCGTAGTTCAGTTGATACTCCTCTATTCGCAACCAAGTCAAAGGAAATTTGAATCTGAGCCCAATCCAAAACGCCCCCAAGGACTGCACGATCCGAGTATACTCAGGCACCTAGTAGCCAAAAAGATCATGTACTCAAAAGAATCCTCTTCTTGTAACTCAACACTACAGGCCTCAGTGCGCTTAAGACATCTTGCTAGCGCTTGGCTTTTCATATTTGCATATAGGTTGAGGCAGATCCTCATGATCCTTTTCCTATAGATGGTTGACTGTTCTTTGATTTCTGGAGTGCTTAGAAATGGCTTAAACTCACGCTTGAGTTCATAAACCATCCTTGGTTCGACTCTGACCCACAATGTTGTTCTCTCCTCTTTAGCTTTTCTTGATTTCATGGCCAGATGCCACTCAATCTGATTCCTCATAAATGAAAGGAAGGTTTGCAACTACAAATCTCCCATATATGATAAGACACTCGCTACCATCTTGATTCTTCATCCTGACATATTCACACATGATATTATGCAAAAATAGCTCGAACAGCAAGCTCTGTTCATTAAAGTCACAGGAGCGAAAAATATCAAGAAAAGTACGAGTTGAAGAACCCAAATAGGACCTATTCTCAAAAACCACTTTTAATTGAAATAAATAATAATTTTCCCAAAGGAACACTACATATGACGTGGACGGTAGTCTGCATGCTAGCAGCTTTAGGGCAAGGTCACAGAGCTTGGTCTTATCATCCATTACGTCCAAGACCTGCCGATTTAGTTGATACAGTTGTTCATCCTTCTTATTCATAGCTTCCTTGTTCCTCCATGATTCCCATTCTCTTTCCCATCCTTCTTTTAGCTATTTCTCTCTAACGAAATCCATCATCTTCTTGTGATCCTGGAGCGAGATCACCCCCTCTTGTAGAGAGAGTGCATGTTGCTTCCATTTTTGTAGCTTTGGTAACAACAACATCTTTTCAGAATGCCATCCTTCATCGGGACCCAATGTTCTGCCACATGCACTATCAATTGAGGGTGTAATAGCCTCCTGAGGATGAAATTGTTCTACTTTGGCTATTGGTTCTTATGTAACAGCAGCTTTGTCAATGGATTTTGTCACAGTTTCCTTATCTTCCTGGTCAACTTCCATTTCCACTACTGGTTCTTGTATAACAGAAGTGTTATCCATAGACTTATGTGTATCATTTTTCCCTGGGTAGGCTTCTATTTCCATTGTTGGTTCTTCTATAACAGCAATGTCGACCACAGGCTCATGGATGTTAACTTCTCCTTCCTTTCCTTGGTTGAATTCCTCCTCCACTGTTGGTTCTGGTGAAACAGCAGTGTCAGCCAAGGGCTCCTGTGTATCCATTACCCGATCACTTTCTGTGGATTGTTCCGTCTCGGTTGTTGGATCTTGTGTAATAGCAACGTCCTCAACAAGTTCTTGTGTGTCAGCTTCCCATATTTCAGTTTGTGTTTCCCTCAAGGTGGTGTCTGTTGCACAAAATTTAAATCCATTTTCCACTAACTTCTCAGCACAGGTTGTGTACATAGTGCCCAAAACATCTCCCCTTCATTTCTTTATGAGCGACTCTTCTTCTTGGAGGAAATCCCCTTTCAAGGGGGGGTCATTAACCTTCCTATTGAACCACCTCTTTCCTTCCATTGGTAATCTCGTCACTCTAGAAATCACCTGTTCCCTAACCTTTGCCTGGTTTCTCTCTAAATTCTTTGCAAACTCCATGGCAACACCGTCATCTGATCCCTCCAACATCTGGAAGAATTCAAACCAGCCTGCGTCCTTGGAAATCTGGCATGTTTCAGGGTAATTCTCCAAGGCTTCTCTAGACCCTAGCTCATGCAGTATTGATGATCCACCCATTGCTTATGCATATTCATTTTTGTTTCACCTCCTTCTCCTTTCCTTTAGACGCTCTGGGGTAGTCGGCACACGACCTAGTTGTTTCAGCCTACACTTTCCACTTCTTTGGGCACTCTGAATGGGGATTCAGTGCTTCCAACAGGGATAAATGTTAGGGCGGTAGGGTGGCGCAAGTGAGGATTTCAAGTTAGGATTTTCCACTCATGGTTCGTACTGCACAGTAAATTTTCCTTATTAATGGTGGTTCATGGGAGGTCTCGTCGAAGGTACACTTCAACTTTTTGGTATGATGAGGCATCAAGTAACAATAACTACTAGGTCATCATGCCTTAATTGCAGGATTTTTTGAATAATCACAAATCATGCGACAGTCATGTCGCAATATGATTCGCTTCCCCCCCCCCCCCCCCCCCCCCAACCTGCTTAAATGTGATAGTCATCCTCAGCCGTCAAAAGTCATGTTAAGTTGCCATAATTACTAAATAAAGCAAATTCAATATTACCTTTTGATGACATACCTGGGTGACATGGGGAGAAGTCATGGGTGGCGCGGCGCACAAACTTAATTCTGATGACGAGGATCATAGTGATGCCTACTATTTATTATAATAAAATATCTCATTCATTTCTTAAAATTCGCATAAAAATGTAGTGTTGTTTTAATCAATCCTAATTGACTGAGACTGCAACATTTAATTGTCAACTAGGGTAGGTCTTGCTATTTCAATGGAGTTTGCATTATCTATGCTGATACACTACAGCCAAGAATAAGAAAATGCATAAAACAGTCAAATATGTCGCCGGACCAAATTGATGAATCAAACCATTCATGTAGACATAAAAAAAACACTCTAAAGAATTAATCACAGTTCGCAACTATCAAAGTAAAGGCGCGCCACACAGGAACTAATATCTACTCCAGCTAGTTACTACCATTCTATTAATTAACTCAGTGTAATAGCATAATATAAATGGAAACAACAGCGAATGTAATCCACAATTTGTACAGCAATAGCGAGAAACCATAAATCAATTAGTTAAAATAGAATGTACACTACCTCTATCACTGCATTCCCTACCAAAGAGGAGGGCCCTTCCTCCTCAGCAGGGTGCAGGAATAACACAAAAGTAATTAACGAATCAGCTGAAGAGCGGTAACAGCATCACCATGCTGATTAATATTAAAAATAAACTCAGAATTATAGAAGCAGAGTAACGATATTTTTCTATATGCCGTGTTCTTGTACATGAAAGATCGATTTCCTGTATAGTTATTACATACTCGAAATTAGAAACGGATCATTCATCATGATCAAAAATAAAAGTAGTTACAACCTATTTCTAAATACCAATATACAGTAGTTAGGATTGCAACCGCTTGGGTTTGTTGCTTCCAAAATAAACAATACCTACTGCCGACAGTTTTTATGTGGAATAGTACCCACGTTTTCTAGCTTCGGCACAACAACATCGAGTGAATAGTAGTTTGGGATGTCACGGCATCACTGGCGACAACACTTTTGGTGTAACATCAAACTCTTATATTAGCGCATAGTGTAACAACATCCTATAATGGCATCCAATGTGTAACAGCATCCAATGTGTAACAGTGACCTGTGACAACATCCAATGTGTAAAAGCGAATAGTTCTAC
Source organism: Pinus taeda (assembly GCA_000404065.3). NCBI lineage: Eukaryota > Viridiplantae > Streptophyta > Pinopsida > Pinales > Pinaceae > Pinus > Pinus taeda. Next base: position 36,029 of record APFE030140292.1, read on the forward strand.
CCTTCTCTGTAGTTAATTTGTGTTGCATGTCTTCTTCATAGCTTTGTTCTCACGAGAAATCACTTGAAAAGAAGAGATTCCCAAAATACTTCTTCAATACTCTCCCAGTTAGCTACAAAAACAAATAAGCATCATATTATTCAGTAAAATATGGCAAAGTAAAATATGGAAAAGTAACATGATAGTAGAATAGATTATAAAGGTGAGAAAACAAGGAAATTGATCATGTAAAGTAATAGGAGTCATAGGCCTGGAGGACAGAAGGGTCAAAATTGGGGAAAGAATGTGCAGAAAATAGGTAAAAAACCACACCCAAAAAAAACCATGCAGGGAATCGAGGAAAAAGAGGTGACGTGGGATGAGTTCTAGAAATATTTTAAAAATAAATATCTAACTGGTCGTTTCTATGATGAAAAGGCCAAAGAGTTTCACAACTTAAAGTTGGGACAGATGCCCATGGATGAATATGTGACCAAATTTATGTGCTTGTTACAATATGTTCCATATATATGGGAAGAAAAGGGTAAGGTTTAGCATTTCATTATCAGCCTACTAGTATACATGAAGGAATTATTAGAATTCGAAAATCCCAGATGATGGACGAAGTAATCCAAAAGGCTCAAATTTTCTACCAAAAAACAAAACAGAAAGGGGATGGTAGAAAGACTTGGCCAAGTAAAAAGAGTCAAAAAAAAATTCAAGGATTTAAAGGAGTAAAATACACTAATGTTAAAGCTTCCTAGAGGGGACAATAGAGAAAGCACACTAGAAAGAGTCAGCAGAGGACTAGAACTCAAGGTGACCTCAGGTAGACTGACGCATTAAGTGAACCAGTGCTCGAACAAGCACCAAAACCCCCTTTAAAGTGTTAGGGTTGTGGGGAACCACACTATTATTAAATATTCCCTGTTCACACGGGACCTAAAACAATTTCCAATCTACAATAAGCTTCTACAGTTGGTGAAGTAGCTAGGAGTTTACCCATAATTAGTTCTTCCCTAGAATATCATCAGGCATATTACCAGCCTACCATGATAGAGTTGTAAGGTAAGTTATTTAATCAAATTGTGTATATTTAAATAGATGTAGGGGTAATTATAAGTTATGTTAGCCCTAATATAGTTGAAAATTTTCATTTACAAACACATAATTTAAAAATAGTTGGTTGGTACAATTAGCTACTAGGGCTAAAAGAAGCGTAACAGCAAAGGTGCCAGATTGCCCAATTGGAATAGGAAAGTGGTAAGTTAAAGTTAATTTAAATATATTTCCATTAGTATCTTATGATATTTTGATTGGGATGGATTGGTTTGAGGGACATTGGTCTTTAGTAAACTGCAAGGAAAAATCTATTATTTACCTTGTCGAAGATGGCTCTAGGCAAGAGATTCAAGGAGTCAAATGGCCACTAAGACTATGCCCCATTACAACCTCCCAGTTAAGAAAATGTGTGAGGAAGGGTTGTCTGATATATGTTGTTCAAGTCGAGTATTCTAACACTAAGGAAAATATTTTTACCTTGGAAAACATCCCAGTGATCCGGGATTTTGTGTATGTTTTTCCTGAGAATATATCAGGGCTGCCCCCAAAACAGGATATTGAATTCACCATATAATTAGTCCTTAGATCGGTTTTGGTATCAAAGGCCCCATACTATATGAGTATAGTCAAGCTAACATATATCAAAATTCAGTTATAAGAACTGCTAAATAAAGGGTACATTCGTCCAAGTGTATCTTCTTGGGGAGCCCCAGTGTTGTTCGTAAGGAAAAAGGATGGCACCTTAAGACTTTTCATCGATTATAGGTAGCTAAACAAATTAAGTATCAAGAATAAGTAATACTGTCTTGAATTGATGATCTATTCAACCAAGTTAAAGGTATTACAGTTTTTGCTAAGATTGATCTATGATCAGGATACCATCAAATCCAGATAAAGGAGGAAGACATTTATAAGAAAGCCTTTAGAACTTGTTATGAACAATACGAGTTTTTTGTCTTACCTTTTGGGCTAACCAATGCACCAGCAACATCTATGAGCTTAATGCATGGTATCTTCCACCCATATTTGGATAAATTTTTCTTAATATTCATAGATGATATTTTGGTCTACTCCAAGAATCTAGAAGAACACAAAGAACATCTATGGATAGTGCCTCAAGTCCTACAAGAACATCAGTTGTATGCTAAATTTAGTAAGTGTGAATTTTGCAAGGGTCAGACCCAGTATCTGGGGCATGTCATATCAGCTGAAGGTATAGCAGTTGACCCTGAAAAAATTAAAACTATTATGGACTGGCTTTTACCTAAAAATTTCACAAACATATGGTCCTTCATGGGTCTCGCCGAGTATTATCATCGTTTTATTGAGGGATTCTCTCGGGTTGCTCACTTTATTACCTCCCTGCAAAGAAAAGGGAATATCTTTAAGTGGATAGATGACTACCAAATAAGCTTTGAATATCTAAGGAAATTACTAGCTGCTGCTCCAGTACTAAATATAGATGATCCAAACAAATAATTCATGGTCTGCATTGATTCCTGCCAGGAAGGGGTAGGAGGAGCGTTGATTCAAGAAGGGAAAGTGATAGCCTATGAATCTTGAAAGCTAAAGGAACATGAGTAGAGATATTCCGTGTATGATCTGTAATTAACTACAGTAGTGCATGCTTTGAAAGTTTGGAAGCATTATTTATTGGGTGATAAGTGTTTACTAATGATGGTTCATCATAGTTTAACAAGTTAATTTAAACAACCTCACTTAAATTCCCGACAAGCAAGATGGAATGCATTCCTTAGTGAATTTTAATTTTACATTAAACACTTAAAAGGAAAAGAGAACTGAGTATCAGATGCATTAAATAGAAGAATGTATTGTGTCTATGAGCTCCACTTTAATCAAATAGAATTTAATTTTACAAAACAGATTAAAGACGCTTCCCAAAAAGACCGTGAATATCAGTTCTTATGGAAATAAACCCAACAAACTTGTTAGGTATACGACCAAAGTCCCACATTGACTAGAAGTGGGGAGGATCATGGGTATATAAGGATGGACAAATATCTCCATTGGTATGAGGCCTTTTGGGGTAAGTCCAAAAGCAAATCCATGAGGGCTTAGGCCCAAAGTGGACAATATCATTACCATTGTGGAGATATGTGGTGTCCAGAGTTCTTACAAGTGGTATCAGAACCAAGTTCCGAAGTTAGCCAAGTGGATGAATCCTCGGAATGCTGAAAAAAGGTGGTGGGCCTCGGTAATATCATGATGGGATCCATGGATGAGCTCGGTTAGATAGGCGGTGTGCTCCGGATTCTTCATGGACATGTCCTAGTCCCAACACGGTGAAGAGGAGTTGACGTGGGATAGAGCAAGCTCTCGAGGCAGGTGGTGCTCCATGTAAGGCGTGTGCTTCCAACTCATTGGAGTAGAGAATCCTCGTTGGTAGAGAGTGGACAGATGGATAATCGTTTGAGGGGAGGCTCGATGGTCCTTTGTTCGAGGGGAGGATTGTTAGGTATACGACCAAAGTCCCACATTGACTAGAAGTGGGGAGGATCATGGTTATATAAGGATGGAAAAATATCTCCACTGGTATGAGGCCTTTTGGGGTAAAGCCCAAAAACAAATCCATGAGGGCTTAGGCTCAAAGTGGACAATATCATACCATTGTGGAGATATGCGGTCTCCAGAGTTCTTACAAAACTAGCAACTTAGGAAAGTAGTCTGAATATAATATTAATGGGGATCATTTATTAACTCTCAGAGGAATCATTTATGTCCCCAATCATATTTCTGTTAGACAACTGATTCTAGATGAATTTCATAAAATCCCTTATGCTGCTCACCCCAGTTATCAGAAATTGTTTTCATCCATTAAAAAATATTATTTTTGGCCTGGTATGAGAAGGGATATTTCTTAATACCTAGTGAAATGTTTGGAGTGTCAACAAGTTAAGGTTGAAAGCCAACACCTCGTTGTTTTGTTACATCCATTACCCATTCTAGAGTGGAAGTGGGATGTCATAACACTTGACTTCATAACAGGGCTACCCAGATCTAAATGAAACAATGATTTAATCATGGTGATAGTTGATAAATTGATCAAAACAACTCATTTTATACCTATACAGTCCACTTACAAGACTATCTAGATCACTGATATTTTTATGAAAGAGGTGTTATGACTGCATGGCTTACCCAAAGTAGTTATCTCAAATAGAGATGTAAAATTTACCTCTACATTTTAGAAGGTTCTCTTTACCAAATTGGGAACACAAGTACAGTTTAGTACTGCATACCACACACAAATAGATGGGTAGATGGAATGATTAATCAATTGTTGGAGGATATGTTAAGAATGTATGTCATGCAACGACCCACCAAGTGGGAAGAATATCTACATTTGGTTGAATTTGCCTACAACAATAGTTATCATGAGTCTTTAAGAATGAGCCTATTTGAGGTCGTATATTGTAGAAGGTGTAATACACCCTCTAATTAGAATAGCCAAGAAAACATAATTATGTTGTGACTGGGTATGTTAGTGGAAATGGAGAAAACTATGAAGAAAATTCAGTAAAACTTGAAGGTTTCCTAGGATGGGCAAAAGGCTTATGCGAACAAGAAGAGAACTTATCAGGAATTTAATGTTGGGGATCATGTGTATGTACATGTTAAACCAAACAAGAGCATTTTGAGATGGGGTGGTTGCGCAAATCTTGTCCCCCAGATTTTGTGGTCCTTTCCAAATATTGGAGAGAGTTGGACCAGTGGCCTATCGATTAGCTCTACCCAATCATATAAGAGTACATAATGTGTTTCATGTCTCAGTATTAAAAATATATGTATATGACACTAGACATGTTATTCATTGGCAAAATACAAGTAAAAATATGCCTTCTTATTATTTTTTTTAAATAATTATTTGATGAATGACATAACTAATTGCAAGTTTGTCTTATGTCAGGTCAAACCGGATAGAGAATTTCTAGTAGAAGCTCAAAGCATTCTCTATTGGAGAGAAATAATGTAATGGAGGTGAGCCATCACCTAGGTTAAAGTGCAATAGAAACACTTTATCCGCGAAAACACCACCTAGGAAGATGAAATTTTTATGTTGGAAGCTTATCCTGACGTATTTGAAAATCCAAATAACACCAAGGATGGTGTTTCTCTCCGGGGAGGGAAGATGTTGTTGAATCATAAAAAGGGTCTTTTTCACCTCTAATTACCTCACATTAGTTTTTCAATCCAAGAATGTTTTGTTATTTCAAAGAGTGTCTCAGTTTGAGGTTGTCATTTGTCAGAGTAATGCTAGTAGTATAGTGCTCAAAATACAAGAGTAAATGGATGCTTAAAAAAAGATCTACTTACAGTAAAGCACTTTAAAGCTGAAATCATGCATTCAAGAAGCTAAGAAATTTATCAATCAAGGGTCCAGTAACAATAACTCATCCCTCTGTAAACTGATGTAACTAAAGATAATCAAGGAATAGATCGTCAATCTGGGGACTAGACAACAAATGTCAACGCCCACTACAGTTTCGGATCGTTCTACACACCAAAGCAATGATAACGCAAATAATCAAGAAATGGAACACCAACTAGGAAATGGAACAACAACTAATTCTTATGAAAAACAACACTTTAATCTTCAAAAATAAGTGCGACAACCGTATCCTACAGAAATCAAGTGGAAATCTTTATTCTAAGGGTAAATCGAACAGCACACGGAAATAGAACAGCAACTGATTAGCAATGAAACATAGAACAGGACTCAAATGCAAGTACACGATAACCCAAGATAAATAACACACACAACACGCCTTAAGAAAAGCAGTAATCTGATTTTGATACCACCAATATCAATCTTAGTTATCAGGAATAACGATTGTAATTCATAATGGAACAGCAATGCCAGTTGAACTGCAATTGCAATCAAATGTAAACCATAGATGAATACAACAATATGAATGTTACAGCATAGTTACTATGTAGTTGAACAGCAACAGTATTCTGTAAAGACCAGCAATGTCGTATCAACAATTAAAGGAACAACAATGTGTTGCAGAGTCAATACGATGTTTCTGTCTCAGAGAATGATATTACTAAGTCTAACATAAATCAAATATAACAGAGTTGTGATTTAAAATAACAAAACATATCAGATTACTGGACAAAGATGATAAGGAAAACCACGCACAAACCAAAGGTAATAGGACAGGAGCAAGTGTTCCACCAGGGCCGGGCCCTTAGCCTCCAGGGACACACCGCTTGAGATTATTCCAGGATCAAAGATGGAACACAACCAGGTTTATATTAATGCATTAAAACAAAATTACAGTGGATCACTTCTCAATGGGAGTCGATGATCAAAGTCTCAAATTTAGAGAAAAGTTACATAGAAAAAATGACAGTCGATCCTCCCCCCGGGCTAGCGGTGCTGTCCCTTTTTATAATATCTAAGGCAAAGATGTCAAGGATGCAAAAATAGTTAAAGAAGCGATCCCTCGAGATCAAAGGATCCTGAGGGATTCGCCAAACTGTTAATTCCCAGTTATTCCTTTGCTTTCTTGCGGCGAGTCGATATCTCCATTTCCTTTCCCTAACTAATATGTTTTAATTTGGATCGCCTTGTTTGCATGTGGTTCCCTGCCAAAGGGACAACAGTTAACTTGGCCCTGTCTTTTTCTTTGGAACGACAATCTTTCATTTTTCCTTTTTCCTGCATAAGAAATGGCAATTATCAGTGTTTCTGTGTTGCATAGAAATCCTGCAAATTTTGTTATGATTTCTTATTATCTGCCTAGTTCATGATGCAAAGGGGTTGTGAATTTTAATGAAAATATGCCAAAATAATAAACAAAAACGTACCTTCTTTAGTACTCCACACACCCCCCTGCTTACCCTTTTTCATGCCCTCATGAAAACATTGTAGTTGGCATGTAAGGCAGAGATAGAGTAGGCTGGAGATGGGATCTCATGTGGTGGTCTACAGCCATGATGCCTAACTAGGTATTCAAAAAGATGGCCTGTCTGACCCTCAGGCATCTCATACAGGGCTTGGTAGCCAGGTGTAGCATGCCAAATAATCAGACTCTGGAACCTATAACCTAACCAAGATGGACCTGCTCTCAAGATAAATTCACCATAGGGGTGCAAGCGATCGACGGCTAACTTAAATTTTTCATAATTAAATGGTTCCCTGAGTTGGATATTCGGGTTAGAGATCTGATATCGAAATTTAGCCGCATCAATGGCAAGGTCTTTAATAGTGAAAAAGTATTATATTCCCTACCAATTGATTGTTGTATGAATGGGTCCTAATGCTTCAATCACGCCTGGAGTCCCCATGAGGTTCCTATGTTCCCTCCATAACTTCACTGGATTTCTCGGCTTAGCTCTTACCCATAAGTCTAATCCATTTTCTTGTCTTTGGAAGGCATTATAGGCTTTAAGCCATTTGATTTGATTAACTCCAAACGAAATAAATGCTTGCAATTGGATATCCCCAACAAAAGGGTCGGGGTTCAGCTCTATCTCTTGGTCTAACACAAGGTTATGTAAATAGAATTCACACAATAATATTTGAACCTTTACCCCATAGTGCTTACAACAATTTATAAAATCATCAATGGTATTAATTTGTATAGGGTCGCCTGCTCTGATAGCCTTTATTTTCAATTGCAAATATCGTTCCATTAGAAACAAAGCATAATTCTTAGCAGGGGCTCTACATGCTAGGATGTCAGTGTACAAAGAGCATAAGGTATCCATCTGCTTGATAGCTATATCTAACCCACAAGTTACCTTTGCGACTTTTTCTTCTTCCTTTCGCCATCCTTCAAAGGCCTGGCTTTCAGATAAATTGGCATTCCTTAGTTGTTGTTGTAATTCTTCATACCTTTCTCGAGGAACCGTTTGTTCTGTGAGTTTTTCTGTTGCTTTCTGAGCTTGCATCAAACCCTCTCGTAAAGTTACCGTCCTTGGATCACTGTCCCACATGGTAGTGGTGAGTGGAAGGCTCACTTGAATCTTCTTATTGCATTGTCTCATGTTTATGGTTCGCATTTCTTCAAAGGGTTGTGCCTTTGTCTGCACTTCTTTGTCACAGGTCGATATATCATCTGTTTGTACTTCAAAATGGGTAACAGTTGAATGTTGTTCCTTTTGGTTTTGAACAGTAGACTGCTCCTCAATAAGGTTTTGAACAGCAGATTTCTCTTCAGTAGGGGTTGGAACGGCAGACTGCTCCTCCGCAGAGTTTGGAACAGCAGACTGCTTCTCAACAGGGTTTTGAATAGCAGGGTGGACATGAGTCCTCTGAACCTTTTTCTTGAGGGGTCTTGCCGAAGTGGTTGCATGTATCCCCCCCAAAGTCCTTTTTACCCTCTTCCTCATTTTGAAAATCCCGATCTGTTGTCGAAGTCGAACTTTCACATTCAATAATCATTGATGTTTTTGATAAATTTTTGGACCCCTCTCTAAATGCATGAGAAGGGTTTAAATACTACTAACTAAATAACTTATTTATAGAAATTTAGGATTCGGTTTAAATGACCATCCTTTTTCTAAGCAAAACTATTTCTAAAATTAAATCTAATCTAACTATTTCTATATTTGCTCCTTAACGTCGCAAGCATTCAGTATTTGCCTGAGTAGAGTCGACTGACTGTCTTCCACCTTTGGTTGAGTTAAGCAAACAGAATCGGCAAGAGTTGGCACTATCTTCTCAGCGAAATCGATGATATACTTGAGAGTCATCCAACGACTATGTGGCTTTACCATGTATGCCTGGTAATAATCCCATTTCAACTTAGTTAACCCTTAGATTGCTTCTACTTTTTCTTTAGCTCTCTGTTTCCAGTTTGTTTCTATCGTTGCTTTCTTGCAATTTTTGGGGCTTGCAGGTGACTAAGTAATTAGAAGCCTTCCTTTTCGAGCAAGTTTTCTTAGCGATGTGCGATTAGTGCTAACGGAAACTGCCTCCATTCCTTGATCCGGGCTTCCCTGATGCGTTTTTCACCTTTTGCGCCTTTTTCTCTTATCGGTTATAAAGCTCAAAATTTGTAAAAATAGTGATTCCGTGAGATCTTGACCCTGAGCATTAAAATGTCTGTTTCTGGTATCAGCATCGTTCAGTACCCATTCAACCATGGCTGTATATGAGAGATCTGTGATGGATGCCTCAGAAGAGTTCTGCAGCTCTTTCTCTTCCTTAAGTAGATTAGGTGTGCCTTCCCAAATGGACATTGGAGTACTTCTTTTCCTCCTATAGTTTCCTGCATACTTCCTTGTATAACGCTTTGTCCTTCGTTCCTACAATTTACAAATGAGGTGGAAGTAATGATAAAAATAATGACAAGAAAACTTTAAATGCCGAAGATATGCAAAACATGCCACCTTACATGAACTAGTTCTTCGAAAAAAACAACACCATATTTCATTAACAACTGGCAACAACTCATTAATTCGCATTAAAGTGCATGACTAGTTCTTGGCCTAAAAACGTTTTCTCAAATAATGAGCCAAAACCAACTGCGATGGAGAGGTCTTGCGATTTTCTTTGCGATATCACAGATCGCTACATCGCATTACTGCAATCTCATCGTGCTCTTCTATCGCAAGGTTGCTTGGTTGCAATATCGCAATATCGCAAGATCGTAGATCGCTTAATCGTTATAATCATTATGTGTCATTTATGCGATTTTTGCGATGTGTGATATGTGATATTGCATATCAGCGATTTTAAGGTTTTTCAATATAAGTGCTCATTAATGCATGCGATGTGATGGAGTTTCGCGTCGCAATCTCGCGTTTTTTATCATTTTAGCTCATTAGAAGGTACCCTATCATTCTTTGCACGATGTGATATCTCTTAAGGAGTGAATTTACTTTCTTCATCATGAAACTTAAGCTTTTTAGATTCTTCAAAGGTATTTTCCTAAGTCCATGATGTTGTAAGTTTTATCTAAAAGGAAATATAAGCACTAATTGATTATTTTAAATATTTTACTAAGGGTTCCCACTTATTTAGTATTAGCAGTAACACTTCATAAGGAGGGGGGTTGTTGGTGGCCACAACAATTGGCGATTCACTTGGAAGAACCAGTTATCTCTGTGTTTCTATTGAATTTTCTGAACTTCCAAAACAGAAAATTTTTCAGAAAATTAAACTTTATTATGGAAAGATAAAGTACATTATGCTATAACCTGTTAATGACATTTTGTTTCAGCTATTTTCAACTTTTATTATTTGCTCCCTCAAGTTAGTCCTTGTATTTACATCAGTCATTATTTGGTCTGTAAAGATAAAACAAAGTCTTCTTTGTAAAGAAGTTTTAAATATGCTCATTTGTCGTAGGTAGAGCCTCTTCTGCCAGCAGGCGTTTATAGCCTCGACAGGGTTACCTGTTACCCAGCAATGATCCTGTATCCTACTTAAAGAAACCTACAACTCTCAAAGAAAAATCCACATCCACACTTATTGCTTTGATTTTCTTTTTACTCTTAAAGAACAATGTCTTGGTTTGATAGCCAATTTATGACACAGTCATTCACTCGATTTATAACTTTGTTGAACAAGTTGGCTCTGATGAGACCCCTTGCCTCTTGATTGTAACAATCTTGAGTCATTGCCCTGTTGTGGTATGCAGTATTTGGCAAAGTCAGCAAGTTATAATATCTGTGATTATGATAAGCCGGCTCATGAAGAGACCTCTCATTCTTCAAGATGAAGTGTATCCGTGGATTGTTCCTCTGAAAGTTGTGATTTCCTTAGCAGGGAGGAAGTCATTGTTTCCTTTAGATAGCTCTGGACGACAATGGTAGAGTTTTTGGAAGTAGTTGTTCTACAGAGAATCTTTATTTTGTTATTGATACCTTTCATTCACTGATATAAAACAATTTCTTCGCTAAAGGTTGTTTTTTTCAAACTTTATGAACTTGAAACTAGTGCCATATCTAGGTTAGAGTCTTTAATTGTATCTTTCAATAATAAAGATCAATTTTCCAAAATATTTGCTATTTATACAAGCGAAAAATCAAAATCTGAAAGAGAGTTGGTCTCTTTTTCGTAAATGCCTAATGTAACCATTCACAACCGGTTTTATTATGAAAAGAAAAACTATTACTCTACAAAAATAGAAGAATAGTCTTCTATGGAAAATATTTCTTTAGAATTTGTCCATTGACAGGCAAAGAGTCTCTTTTACCTGCTAACTCCTGTAACACAAACGTTGATGGACCTATGACTTCTACAATTTGAAAAGGACCAAGCCACATTCTTTGAAATTTTGTATGTTTCCTCTTTTCTTCATGAGACTTGTCCCATTTTAAAACTAATTCTACCATCTGAAAATCTTTTCTGGTCATTATGTTTGAACCAAAAGAGGATTTTACTAGTGCTTGATGATGAGCATGCATTTTCTTAGCATGTTCTCGTTGTTCTTTTAATTTGATTATTTCCATTTGTCTTAGGTGTAATGAGGAAGTTGGTACTTCATCAATGTATTGAACTAGAGACATAGAGGGAATTTCTAAATGAGTCGGAAGAACCACTTCTTTCCCATAAACTAAATTAAAGGGAGAAGTGTCGATGGAAGCTTTTCTCGTTATTCGGTCTGCCCACAAAGCATATATTAAAGATTTATGCAATTTTTAGATTTGTCTACTGTTCTTTTGATTTAATCCTATTAGGTTTTTATTTGTAGACTCGGCTAACCCATTCCCTTGGGTAATAATTAGCCTAATATTTAGTTGAATCCTCTTTTAAGTGCAAATTCAGTCATTGCATTTCCAGAAAAGTATGATGCATTATCAAACATTAAAGCGGAAGGCAATCCAAACCTGGTGATTATAAATTGATCTATGAACTCAATGATATTTTCAGCATTAGTTGTCTTGAGTGGAACTACTTCTACCCACTTAGTAATAATCTGTTACTGTAAGGATATATCTATGCTGCTTAGAAGAGTGAGGAACGATCTCACCTATTATGTCCGATCCCCACTCACTGAAAGGTTGCTCGATGTTAACTGGTTGTAGTGGTAAGGATGGCTTCTTTTGTCTCCCAGCAGTAGTTTGGCAGACTTGACATTTCCTCACGTAACTGTGTGAGTCTTTGAATGACGTGGGCCAATAATACCCTGCACGCAAGATTTTATGTGCAGTAGCATCTCCAGCATAGTTTACGCCTGCTGGCCCATCGTGGAGTTCTTGCAAAACATTTTCAGCTTCAGATTTCTCAAGACATCTAAGAAGAACAGAATCATAATTTTTTCTAAAAATAATATCATTTATGAGCTAATATTGTTTGGCTTTCAACCTTAGAGCTCTTTTCTTAGTATGATCGAGGTGTGAAGGAGCATACCCGTTCTTAAGATAGTAAATGATATCAGCATATAATGACTCTGCATTGTTTAGGCTTACCTCGCACATTTGTACCTCTTCAGATGGGATTTCAGAATTTTGCAACGCTCCAGCCAGCATTTTGTAAAAGCCTTGACCTCTTACAATGTTTGCTGGTTTAATTTCTATTTCATATTCTTGTAAGGTGGTAACCCAATTGGCCCTTTTCTCACCCACATCCTTTTGTACTAGAAGATTCCTTACCGCTGGAAACGTACTATAATTTTAGTATGGGTTTTGAGTAGAAAAGGTCTGAAGTATTTGATTGCTTTGAAAACAGCGTAAGCCTGTTTCTCCACGTCTGAATAATTTAATTCAGCACCCTGTAAATTTGAACTGAGAAAAGCAATTGGGGCTTCCGCCTTTTCTTCATTCGTTTGAGTGAGTATCGCAGCATATGACCTATCTGAGCCAAATGTATATAAAATAAAAAGCTCTGAAAAATTCAGAGTTGCTAAAGATGGAGCATTAATAATAGCTTGTTTGATCAGGTTGAATGCTTCATGTTCATCTTAGCCCCATTTAAAATTTGAGTTATTTTTTATCATGGCTTGTAAAGGAGACACGATTCGTGAAAAATCTGGAACAAATCTCTTTACAAAGTTGATCTGACCAAGGAAAGATTGCATGGCTTTTTTGTTATGAGGTAGGGATATTTGAGAAATTTCTTTGATTCTGTCAGAATCGATGTGAATTCTAGATTTTGACACTATGAATCCTAGAAGTTTCCCTTCACTTAATGCGAAAAAAGATTTCTTTGGGTTAAGTGAAATTCCATACCTTAAACATCATTAGAAGATTTGTTTCAAGTCTTTGAGATTGTCGCTTCGTTTCTTGGAATACACGGCTATATCATCCAAATAAATTACTACAAATTTATTGACTAAACCTTTGAATTTGATTTCCATGGCTCTCTGAAATGTGGCACCAGCATTAAAAAAACCAAATGGAATCTTTCAATATGCATATGTGCCCCATTTAGTTCTGAATGTGGTTTTCAATTGATCATCCTGAAAATCCATCCAAGAAAGACATTGATTCTGAGCCGGCCACTGCCTGCAATATCTGCTCCATAAGTGGGAAGGGAAAATTGTCTTTTTGACAGGCCTTGTTAAGATTTCGAAAGTCAATGCAAATTCTAATATCTTCGTTTTACTTTCTAACTGGTACCATATTGGAGACCCATTTAGAATGTCTGACGGGAAATATTATCTTGGCTTTCAACAGCTTATTGAGTTCGGTTTTTATTTGATTTTCTAAATTGG
>APFE030140293.1:0-62471 GCA_000404065.3 Pinus taeda
AATCCTAATCAAACCATTTATCATCATTTACACCATTATCCATGGTAAAAGGAATGTGGATATTAATCTAGGGAATGAAAGGTTGATCTTACTACAATTTCCTTTGTGTATGATGAGCTATCAATTGTTGGGGCCTGACTAAATAGGCATAAGTTCAATCCCATGCTAATTATCATGTACACAATATAGGTTGTAAAACCATTTACAAATGTCCCATATATGAAAATCACAATATGGTCACATATCATCCATTTGTTCCCTAGAGATAAGGAAAGTTAATAGATGGCCCCTAAATTTCTAGGATATATAGAAAGCAACTCTACAAGAGAGGCTGACAATATGGTAGGCTCCAACAATAAATTTTCAATTGTGGTACACAACCAAAAACTAAGAAATAATAGACAATAGTAAAACACGAGAAGAATGACCAAAATGGTATCCTAAAACCTTGTTGGAGATCAAATTGATGGAGTTCAAACTTGTTAGGACCTCTAATAAGAAAATGAGAAGGTGAGATGGAAACAAGAGCTACCTCTTTGCAATTGTTAGAAATCAAGAGATCTTTGCAATTATTATTTTTTTGTCAGCAAGCAATTTTGTTTATATTTTCACAAATATACATAGAATGCATACAATCATGGAGGTCTAGAATAGTCTGTATCCCGTAATTGTTTGTAGAAAGAAAAACATGTATGTGGTAAGAGAGAATTGGGGAGACCATCTTCCTATGAGAGGGATACCATGTAGTCTCCAAAAGAGTTCTAAACCAAAATGACAACAAAGAGACAACAAAACAAAATGAACATGATTGAATATGAGAGAACCATGAGGAAAATTGGGGAGACTAGCTTCCCGTTAGAGGGAAACCAAATGGTCTCCCAAATAGTTATGAGACATGATGGTGATGCAATGACAACAAAACAAAGTAAACATAACTGAAACATAAATGGCATGTAAAATTAAGACTTTGAGAATGGCTATCCAAGGAGTTCAACATGCTTGTTTGGGTTGCTCCTTGTCCTCATCAATTTTGGTTTGGGTGAGATGTGCTTGCTCCTTGGAGCCTTACCTTGAAGATCTTTTTCCTTCGTATCATGTTCTTGTAACTCTAAGTAGAGGAATGGCTCGTTGTATCCTTCAGGAAGCTAAGATGGATGCTCCCATTTGATGAATGCTCTCCTAGTGTACGAAACTACTTCCTTTTGTGAGGGATCCCCCTTGGTTGGACCCTCAGCGCCGCACTGCTTAGGTAACTTCACTTCCTGCCTAACTGGTTTTGAAGATATGTGATTGTAATCCACCTTTTTCTTATTGTCTTGACGTTCTAGGTGAGTCAGACTGGAAATTGTGTTCCCTTAATGGGAGGATTCCATTACTTTAGTACCTACATTTGAATTAGAGGACACCGAAAGAGGGAGAGGAGGGGGAAAGGGAATTCACATCGCTCTGGACAAATTTCTTAAGATTGTGCGCATGTGAACCACGAAGGCGTTGAGTTCAACAATTCTACCTTCAACTCTCTCCCTCGCTTATTCCTACTCCCAAACTTGTCTGGTGCACAAATTTGAAATGACCCAGTGGCCATTGGCTTTGTTTCATCTCTCCTCAGCCTCCATGGTAGCTACGAGGCTGCGGATATGCATGGGCATGTCCTCATCAAACTATTCTTTGCCCTGATGATGCTAGGGAGGGAGGTTGGCGCCCACAATCTCCGATGCTACTTCTGGCTCAACCTCTTTCCCTCACCATGATGAGAAGGCTTGTGAAATCTTTGCCATAGACTTGAAACAACCTAAGCCTCACTGCCACTCCCAACCCCTAGCGACCATCCACTCACAGAGCAAAGAGGTTAAAGGAATGGATGTCAGAATGAATGTCGGAGTCCACAGTAATGACATAATTCATGGCGCACTCAAGCTTTGATTTTGTTGTCCTCACCTGCAACTTCAACTTGTTGCCATGAATGTGGCATGTAGTGAGTTTAGGGAATGGTTGCCACACATCCATTCCCATTAAGACTTCATGCAAAAGTGACATGCGACCACTGCCCCTCCTCATTTTGCATGTGATCACCTAGATCAAGAGGACATATTTGCAATTATTATAAGTTAAGAGAATATTTCTTAAATCTAAAGTCTCAAGTTGAAATCGATAAGAAAATGAGATGGGAATCATGTAGTTTCGTGTATATAAATAAAGATTTGAATTTAAATGTATACAAATTCTTTAATTTAAATATATTTTGGTAATTCAAAAGTATTATTAACCACCTAAAAAATCAAGACAATATTAATTATTTAATTTAAAAAAAAATGATTATTAAAAACTTATATATTATAAATAACATTTTCAATAACTCAATATGTAGTTAACTAAATATTAATTATTAATTAATTTAATTAAAATATAAATTATTTATAGAATTACTTTATTATTTATAATATTTAAAAATTTGGTTTTATCAATTAAAATAATAAAATATTGAAACAATTAAAAAAATCATTTCCTGTATTATTAAACTACATCAAATATAAATATACTCTAAGACACCTACTAAATATATCTCATAAAAAGTAATAATTCCTATATTTTAACCGTTTTACATTAAAGTTACTTGAAATATCAAAAGATACGTTGTTAGATTGGTTGCGCAGCGCGCTTAGTTCACGTACTATATGCATCTAGTTACTTCCTAAGTTCCTATATCGTAAAATATCAATGGTGGGTCTTTTTGGGCGAAGCCTAGGAGACCTCGGTTCAAATCTCACGGAGTACAGTGACCTGTTATGGTGGCGGCTAAAGGGGCGGACTCCCCTCCCGATGAGTCTGCTCTTGCTAAAATCATAGGATCTTAGTATACCCGATCTACAGGTGGTTGGTTATACTCTTGGTGTTATAGTGGCAGCTATGAGGTTTGATCCTGGGTCTCCCCTGAATCAAGCTTGATAGTTACCGATTCACCATGTGTTAAAAAAAAATAATAATAATAAAAAATATCAAAAGTAATAATTCCTTTATCTTGACCGTTTTACATTAAAGTTACTTGAAATATCAAAAGCTATATTGTTAGATTTGTTGCGCTTATTTGATCGCGGAAAGACCTTTGATCGGGTACTTCAAAAATAATAAGAATAATTATTCTAAATTATATAATTTTGTTATTTAAAAAGTTAAAAAAGATGAATAAATACTAAAAATATTTTAAAATATTAAATTAATTAAATTATAAGATATATATTTTAAGAAAAATTTTTTAAATTTTATTTATTATAATAATTTAAAGAAAGGTTTTTTCAACTCAATTTCACATTGTAAGTGAATTATTTTTTTAAAGAACTGACTATTAAATTTAAAATAAATTATTTTTTAATTTAATAAATTTATTTAATTGGATAAATGGTATATGAAATTTGTTTTAATAAGTTAAATTTAATTTAACATATTCCTTTACTTCCAATTGAATTAAATTTTTTTTTTTTACACCATGAAGATGTATGAATACGAGTGAGGAAGGTGTGAAAATGGAGGCGTGAGTGTTTTGAAATTCCAACCTTTCACCCATGGTAAACCTTTCCAAGATGTCTTTAGCAACGGCAAGGGCAGGCGAGATGTAACATCTCTTCCCATTTTTCTTTTTCTTTTCACCTTACATACGTGGCAACTTTAATTAAAGAGGAAAATAGTGTTCTTTATTAGTGACATTTCATTTCAATTATATATTGTTTTCACTTAGCACAAAAGGTATTTCCATGGTGTTCATATGTGCATCTCATTGCTTAAATCAATGAGGTTCTTTGTCAGCTACATTTCATTTAAATTATATATAGCACAAAAGGTATTTCTATGGTGTTCATATATGCATATCATTATTTAAATCATATATATATGAGTTTATATTTATTAGTCCCTGCCTGGGACTATTAGCGATCGATAGATCGTTGACCGCCCATTAATTCATTCTTTGACCATATTTTTTTTGACGTTATCATCGTTTAACCAAAGTTCTAAAATGAAAATTAATGTCTATCAAAATTTTAACCAAAGTTTTTGGCTAGGCAAGAAAGGACCTCTTATTGCAGGCTTCGCTTATTCCAATGCAAAAATGTAGTGACAAGTTATAGTTTATCCAAAGTCTGAAAAAATTGTAATGACAATGTGGTAACAAATTATAGTTTATCCAAAGTCTGAAAAATTGTAATGACATACATGAAACTTAGGCGCATGTAAAGTTTATTATATCGCTGCCACGTCTCACCTCTCACGCAGCTGGCTACCACCGTCTGCCACCACTTACCACTGCAACACCACATTATTTATTTGTTGTCCATCGACCCACTTGAGAGTACGTGAGGTGAGGTGAGGTACGTGAAGTGAGGTGAGGTAACAAACAAACTTCCTGCTATGCCGCTCTCAAGGTGAAATTCTCGGGGTTTAGCTCGAAATATGTTGTAACCAGATTCTCCGTGAGTGATGCACACTGCAACATTTCTTGACGGAAATCTCTCGCAACCTATTTTCCATGTTGGGGAATGGTAATGCTTCAGGTAACCCTACATGTGAATCATTTCTTATCTTTCATACCCATATTGGGATTGCGCCATTCACATATTCCCTCTTACTGGTTATTGTAGTTATAATAACTTTACTAAGGTGATTTCCAGGTGTGTGGGCATCAACCCCTCTTACTGATATTTCAACAAGGTTCGGGTCGTGCTCTCCTATTGGCACGATATTTTTACCACTGAGGAATATTTTAATAGGTAAGGTGCATACTTGACTCCGGGGTTAATCTGAATGTTATCTTAGGCGTGCTTATCTAAAGCCTTTTATGTGTGTCTGTGGTTGAATTTGTCTTTGGCAGGGTTCTGAACCAAAAGCATGGAATGGTGGTGCTATGGTTGGCAGAGTACACAGACCGGTGCCCTCATTCCCATCTTCTATGCGTACAAGAACTACGATCTCCCCAAGGAAATTTGGTTGGCTAACCGGTGCAAGGAGGGCTTCCATTTTCCACTTGTCGTTTTTATCGATTTGTGTTACCGTCTCTCAGGTTTCATTTCTTGGTTTATTTTTTTTTATGTACATTTCCTAATTCCTTTTCTCTTGCGATAGAGACTCAAATGCAACTAGCAGGTTAATCCTCTTTCTGACTGCTAATTTGCCTCCTCTTCGGTGGATTATCTGTATTTCTCGGATTAATTTAAAGCGATAAAGTTAGTAATGCTTACTTGGGTACCTTTCTTCTTCATCTTGCAGGTACACTCTATTACTATAGTGGTTCGTTGGATTTATGGACTTTATACCAAGTGTGGGTGCCATTGATTAATAATTTCAGCGTTTGGGGCATTCCAAGTTTGTTGCTACACCTCGGCGGGGATTTCGGCATAGTTACTTTCACCATGCTTACTGAGACACAAGAAAATAATCATTGGGATGTTGTAGAAGTTTGTTATTGCAAAACTTTATGCGGGTTTTCATTTCCAGTGAATTCTCAATTGGTAGCTTATATCAATAACGACTTGTCAATTTCACTCGATGCTAAACTCGTTGTTTGTAATTTATTAAATTCAAGTGCCCCTGATTCCAAGTTTCAATTTTGTAGGCTTTACCGAAGCCCAAGTCTCTGATACTGTTTCCCTAGCGTTAAATAATTTCGGACATATTTGAATAATGATGGCAATAAAAGTTTGAGATGTTAATCTGAAATTTCAGACCTGCCTTAGCAATTTCTTTTTCTTCAAGAATATGCTTGGTATGTCACCGCTTGAGTACTCTATATATATTTTATTCATTAAATCTAAATTCTCTGATCCATAGATCGAGTAAAGTATATTTTTGTTCTCCGAGATGTTAATCCTATCAGAATTAGATGAGATGAACTCATGGAATGTATTTTTAGTATTGTTTCTTGTATTTTGAAGTCAGCTGATTAATTACAACAGACCCAAAAAATTATAGAGAACTTCTATGATTCTTATAATATAAAGAGACAAATCTGTATATTAATGTAATGTTTTATGCATCAAGAAACAGAACTCTCAACTCTGTAAAACGATTTTGTTTTGATGTTAGAAATTAGAGAGATATCTAAATTAAAAGTTTCAGAAATTATAGTACCTTGATTCGCTTGTAGCAGAGAGTGTCGAGCAGTTAATTCTCCTGAGTAAGTTCAGAGCAGAGAGTCTTACTCAGAGCAGAGAGTGTGGCCGCATACCTTATATGCTTGTTCCTTATTCCTTGTCTCTGTAATTTCGCAGGGGTTAATTCATTCAGCTCATCCAGATTTTGCTTTGACGAAAATGCACAGATAGGAGGGATTACGAACTAGGAGTACGTGTTGTGTGCAAGTGTTGGCAGGGGAGGGGCTGAGTTGCAGGTGGCGAGGTGGCATGAAAGAGAGAATGACTCTCATGCAGCAGAACACGACCGCTCCTATCTTCGTGTTCTGGGCCGTTAAAAATATCTTAAAATATTAAAAATATATTTGTATATTTAAGAGTGTTTTAAATAATATAATATGAAATAATCACAATTTAAGTTGTAATAAAATTATTATAATTTATTAAATTTTTCTAATAATATTTTTAAATTAATTTGGTAAATTTTTCTAATAATATTTTTAAATTGATATTATATTTTTTTATCTTGAACTAATAATATTATCATAATGTTTTAATTTTTTTTAATATTTTTAAATTTATTTTATCTGAAATCTAGGTGAAATATTTATGAATTTAAATTTAAATTTTGATATACACAATGGAAATATCCAAGTATCTAAAAAGACCTTTTCCCTACAATATTTAAAAATAATGAATTTATTTGAAAATTCAAATCTCATTTTTAATCGAATTTTTTTTTTCACTAGATAAAAAAATTAAGATGAAAAACGTAAGATGAAAAACGTGATAAATGTTGGACCACTCATTTAAATTGGCATAGTGTCACGAAAAACAATCTCCATGAAAACTGCGAGACATTTTCATTCCCTTAAAAACCTACTATGGAGTAATAACACGGTATATTTTATTAAAATCCGCTCTACATTAATCGACATATTGTAAATAGATGGACGATAAGCATGGACACATGTCCTCACCAAAGTACACCCCCGGAACGCCAACGTTGTCCTCACCTTTAGTTCTTGAGTCTATAAATTGCATCTCCTCTTCCAAGACAAACACAGCTTCTTTATATTTTGTAGCCATGTCTCCATCGGAGGAAGGAGGAGCTCCTGCTACTCATTATATCCTCAAAACATTATTGGCACTACTTTTTCTGCAATTGTTAAGTTTGGCGATGATCGTTTGCAAGCAGCTCTGCAATTTTCTCTACACATACTGGTGGAAGCCGCGAACCATCAAGAAGATTATGGAAAGGCAAGGAATCAGAGGGCCACCGCCTCGTTTTATTAGTGGAAATCTGTCTGACATGACTAAACTCAGAGAGAGCGAGGCCGCTAAAGACATGGAGCCTATCAGTCACGACATTGTGGACAGACTCTTGCCCCACTATGTGCAATGGACAAATGATTATGGTATGTCCATTTTGCCACTACTAGTTGAGAATTCTACTAGTTCTGCAACAACTTTTGTCAAGCTTTCTAAGGAGGATGAAATCTTTCCATATTTTCTTAAATTTTACCTGGGTAACCGAGTTACCATTCCTTCGTGCAGTTCTGAAATTATATCTATATATATATCCCTCAGGTCACTTTCATCGATTGAGTGTATACTAATTATAATGTATACTAATTATTAACTAATTGAAGCAGACCCCGGCAGGGACTACCGCCATGGCAGTGGCTCCCTTGTTATATTATAAGCTTTCATTAATTAATACTATGTTCATATTTAACGAAAGTTTATATTCGGAAGCATTATTCCACCACTAATTAATTAGAGGATGTTGATGTTGCTTGTGCAAAGAGTTATATTGATATTGTGTGGAAGCAAGCACATATGGATCAATTAATCGATTTTTTATATTGTGATTTTAACGGATTGTTGCATTTCTATATTCTTGATTGGATTAATGGTTATTTAATAGGCTAGAGTTATTTCGCAACAAAGTCTTTCTAACCCTTTGTATATGGATTGTTAATATAACATACGTTTTAACTGGTAATATCACGTGGTCCTACAAGTGACCGTTGATAAAACTTCTAATGGTATGTACCATTGCCTCAATATCATTCACAATAGTGGGTAATTGAGTATATTTTAATTTTAAGTTAGTGTAATGAATGTGAATAACAATTGTGGTGCATTATAATTTGTATTGAATTACAAGAGTTCAATTAACTATTAACCACTTGTAATAATGCATGATAATATATGTCTCTTATGTTATTGCGATTAATTTTATCCATATTATATTATAAGTAAAAATAATAATAATAATAAAAGATGTGTTGTGTGGAGTATGAATCATGTTTCGCATAATGAAAGCGAATTTATAGCCTACTCATTGTGTTGTGTGAAGATGGTTCATATTCTACACAATGCCATCCTTCGCACTCTGCGTTGATAAAATGTGTGGGAAAATTCTCACATTTATTGAGTAGACAGTGTAAATGTTTGACAAGTAATCAAAGTTATAAGCTTTCTAGAAAAATATGCAATTAATTCGATCTTCAAAATGTGGAAAAGAAGCTCTTGGCTATGGATTTCTACATATAGAGATGTTAATTTGTGTTGTTCAAACTCGTAGCTATCTAGATGCAAGGAAAAAAACTTGTTCCACATAACAAAATGGCTAGAGTTTGGGAATTAAGAGTGAAGGAACTTGTTGTTCTGACCTGCAAATGGTCTGAGACGTGAAATAATGTTAATTCTAAGTTATTGTAATGAGTGTGAATAACCCTTGTGGTGCATTATTAATTTCTATTGAATTATGAGAGTTGAATTAATTGTTAACCACTTGTAATAATGCATGATAATATATATCTCTCATGTTGTTGTGATAAATTTCATCCATGTTTTATCATTAAGAAAAAAATAATTTAAAAAAATGTGTTGTGCGGAGGATGACATTGTGTAGAGTATGAACCATCTTCCACACAATGAAAGTGAACTTATAGCCCACTCGTTGTGTTGTGTAGAAGATGGTTCATACTCCACAAAATTTCATCCTTTGCACTCTACGTTGTTGAAACATGTGGGCTCGGTCTCACATTTATCAAGCGAACAATGAAAATTCTTGAAATAGCCAAAGTTACAAGATTTCTAAAAAAGTATGCATTTGGTTCGAGCTTCAAAATGTGGAAAAGTAGCTCCCTTTTGTGAATTTCTATGTATAGAGATGTTAGTTTGTGTTGTTCGAGCTCATAGATGTTCAGATGCAAGAGAAAAAAACATGTTCCACATAGAAAAAGGGTTATCGTTCAGGCATTAAGAGTGAAGGAACTTTTTATTTCGACATGCAACAGGTCTTACACACAAAAGCTTGGGAAGTTTGCATACTTCGTGGTGCTTTTATTTCTTCACAGTTTCCTCTAGCTCGTGGTTGTGTTATTTGATAGTTTGATCCAAGCCAAGGTTTTTTCAACCAAGATTAAATGTTATAGCATCATTCAACACTCATGTAGACCTTATGCACTTATATGGCCTTGGGTAGCCCCTTTACCCTTGTAGAGTTGAACTTATCCTTAAAAAGTATATTTCAAATTCCATATGTGACTCTGCCCACACAAAAACGCATACATACTTGGGTCCCAAAAGACTACACCCACGTATACATTTTTAAAATTGAAAAAATAAATAAAAAGTTATTTTTTGGGCGAGGCTTACGAATTTTGCCGAGAGCCCACCTACAGGATCCTGTGACCTAACTAAAAAAACTAATTTGAGGTGGTATACATACACCCCTTGGGTAGTTCTAATTTATAGAATAAGAGAGATATCAACATTATACTCAATTTCCCCGAGATCAAGTCTACTTTTCCCCTGCCTCCTGCACTCCCAATCTCTAGGAAACCCTGGTTTCATTTGCAAAGATGCTCAATCTCCTTATCTAGCATATTCTTACATCTATTAGAGAGAATTTCTTCATGGCTCAAGATGGACGGATCCAGAGGAAGGCTTTGTCAATGCCTTTGGCCTGGATCAGGTTGTATCTATCTTATACTTATTGTTATTCATCAACAAAGAAACTCATGTTTTGTTCGCGATATATGTTTCCATATTATTAATGATAGTATAAATTTCTATTTATGATGATCTAGCATATTCCTGTTCATGTACTTCAAATTATATATTCTATCTATGTTTTTTTTATTGATTTGCATATAGAAAGAAAACTAAGGAAAAATAAAAAAGGAAGCCTAGATCTAAAAGATTAGGCTAAAAGACCAAATTACTCAAGACATTAGAAGGCTGAAAAAACTAGGAAACACCAAACTAAAAACCCAGATCAAAGAAAACAACCCTTCTAGGAAATACTTGATGGTATTCCCCAATAGGTCATCAATTTTGTTGATGAGAAATAATCCCTAAGTTCAAGGTTGAAAGCCTCAATAGAGCAGAATAGATCGATCAACAGAGAACACTCAATCCAGCATGCCAAACATTTGAATTACTAAAGTTGGAATTACGAATGTACCCGAGGGTCCTACATTTGAAGATGTTCCCGTAGGGTCCAAACCCTTTTCCTCCTCCAATATGTGCAGACCGACAAATCAATCACAAAGGCATAGAGAATATATAATTCGACGTACATGCATAAGAATATATTAGATCATCATAAATAGTGATTTGGAATATCATTCATAAGATGACAACATATATCGGGAACAAGACATGAATTTCTTTATTGATGAATAACAATAAGTACAAGATAGATACAACTTGATCCAAGCCAAAGGAACTGACAAAGCCTTCCTTTGGATCCGTCTAGCCTGAGCCATGATGATAATCTCTCTAATGGATGCAAGAATATGTTATATAGGGATATTGAGCATCTCTTTAAAGGAAACTAGGGTTTTCTAGAGACTGGGAGTGCAGGAGGCATGATAAAAGCATACTTGATTTGGGCGAAATTGAGTATAATGTTGATATCTCCTTCTATCAATTAGGCCTACCCAAGGGGTGTATATCGATCACCTCAAATTATTTTTTTTAAGCTAGGCCATAGGCTCCTGTAGGTGGGCTCTCAGTAAAACCCATAAACCCATCTTGAAAAATAGCTTTTTATTTATTTTTTCAATTTTAAAAATGTATATGTGGGTATAGTGTTCTGGGACTCGCATATGTATGCATTTTTGTGTGGGCAGAGTCGTGTATGGAATTTGAAATATACTTTTTAAATATAAGTTCAAGTCTGCAAGGGTAAATGGATTGCCTAAGGCCATAAGAGCGTTGGGTCTATAGGAGTGCTAAATGATGTTATAAAATTGATGCACCGCATACTCACACTATAGTTGATCGAAGCCTATAA
The DNA here is from genome assembly GCA_000404065.3 of Pinus taeda. Taxonomy (NCBI): domain Eukaryota; kingdom Viridiplantae; phylum Streptophyta; class Pinopsida; order Pinales; family Pinaceae; genus Pinus; species Pinus taeda. The sequence goes on from APFE030140293.1 coordinate 11,437, forward strand.
TGCACGGAACATGAATGGAAGAAATTACGAATATAGATGTAGGAATTCACTATAGAGTATTGCAGCACTGAAGATTAAATAATTTCTAGTAGCCGTAAATGACATCGCTTCCAAATCCTAATTCCAGATCCCCAATTGTATATTCGATCTAAAGGGAAACGCCAAAGCGAACGACCATATCCTAACTCTAGATCCCCGATTTTGTATTTGGTTTGAAGGGAACCCCCAAATTCAATGGCTAGATCTAACTAGATTGCAGAATTTTATATTGAATGATGTTGTTCTGATTTGTATTCTTTTGTTTCCATAATATATGCACCCTAACCAAAACCAAACAAAATGCAATGCTCTGTCGTTAAGAGATACACATCAAACCATTATTCATAACTAGAGAGCCATTTTTATAGAAGATATAGATATAAGATAAGATGTACAAAGTCATGGCCCCATTTTGAGGAGAAACTTTTATTTGTTGTTACATGGGAAAATACCTCCTCATTAGCTTAGAGGAGAAGACAAACTTATACTAGAAGAAACCCCAACTTACAGGCCTATTTTCCATGGTAACACACCCCATAAAATAGAAGACGGTGTGTTAACTTAGTCCAATAAACCAGCAGACCGCATTGACCTAGTGATGAACGCTTTGTCTCTTGCACAAGGCCACATTTACCTCACTTTCATGAGCTCGCAAAGGAAAATCCCATGTTAACTCACTAACAATGTGACATTTACTCAAGGCTGACTCTAAAAAGCTGGAAATAATCACCTAAAACTTGTCTTTGGAAATTGTTTATATTAAAGCTACTATGTAGGGAAAGATAAATAAAGCAAAGGAAACTTCTAGCCTTTGCCCAAAGAGAAATGGTGAAGAAAATGGAAAAATTTGAGCCTCTCATTGCCAATATATTGGAGGCTAGGCCACTGTAATATGGATTATAATTCGAGCATTGTTATGCTACCAAGATACTGTTGCGAGGGAGAGAAAGGATCTAGGAGTTGGATGAAGGATTTTTGCAACACAATGGTTGTAATATTCCATCTCACATTTAGCAATATATATTTGTTGTTATTCTAGATATATCATGACTCGAATGTTTACATTTTATGTGTTGTGGTTCCATTATTTAGACTAATGCTTAGATACTATTTCATTCAATTTCTATATGTTGTTATATGTTAATATGTTGAATTGTTGAAGGTTACATATGTTGTGAAGATCACTTGTTATTTTTCTTGTGCGTAAGTGATGGGCCTAAAAAATTCCCATGTTTTTGTCATGCAATATCGCCATTCATACCCTAAAACCCTAGGTTTTTAACCCGTTCCGTACCCTAATTCCATCAACTTACTGCCAAATCATATTTTATGTTTTGTGGTTAACTATCCGTAGTTTTATTAGATTTTTATATGATTAAAGATGATTATGCCATTATTTACTAATGACGGTTTTGCTAACCTCACTTTCATAGGGTTCCAATGCCAAGTTTCTGCACAAAGCCAGTAGAGTATGGAAATGACCAATTTGGGACTTTTGACACTTTCGCATGCTTGCAAAGAAACCGAGAAAGGTTATTGTCAAAAATGATGTTGTAATACCTTTCCATAACCTGGATTGCACCCAGGTCACTCCTATGGGTCTCTAGAAGGAAATACCTAAATTTGCCCAAATCTGCAATAATTTTCAAATTGCCAATTTCCGCCTCAAGTTTTGTCCCGATGAAGATGAATGAAGAACATCTGGCACATGGGTTTTGATCCCAATATAGCCAATCTACTAACCTTCAAACAGTTTTCAAAAATTCTATACAGTTTGGAAGATATGCGGAGTTCTCAAAGGCCAATTTATATAAAATGTCCAGATTTCTACCTAACAGTCAAATTCGGGTTTGCCTATTTTGGTGCCACAGTTACGGCTTGATAAGATCCTTTCCTCCATTCATTAATTGATCAACATCAACAACAACCATTAACTATTCGAAGGCCATCTAGAGAAGTCAAATTTGTTTTTTGTCCCATTTGATTTAGAATGTAATTAATCTTCAGCATGTATAAAAGCATAGCAGCAAGAAAGGAGTGTAGGCAGTAGCACTGTGGCACTGAACTTATGAAGTAGTTTTGATGTATGATCGAACCAGTTTGAATACAATCGTAATGCTATTGTTCTGAAGCGGTTTTCAAATGTGTTGATGAAATGAAGTTTATGTTTTAACTATCCATCAAATCATTAAGCTATTGTAAGTTATCCAACCCCAGGTGTGGTCGGGCCCACCCATCTGGGATTATTTGTTTTGAATCAGTAGTGACACTGTAACCTTATATTTTCTTAATTCCTTTTTCATTTATACTTCTGTTGCGTGAATTATTATTTGGCTGATTGATTATTGGTTATGCTTGCAGAAGTCTTTGTCATTTTTTGAGTTACAATTGAATTTCATTGTGATATCGTGCCCTTCGAACCAAATCCATCCCGTCGTTTGTTTCCTTCGCTTGGAACGCATTGCATAGTCATCAATATATTTGGATTATCACCCAGTAAATGTCTAAGCCCTTAAACTTTTGAGTAGTTATAGATGAATAATGATTTTGATTAAATCAAACCGCCTTTGTCCCCTTCCCCTAAATTAACCTCTGTTTTATTGGTGAGAAATGATTTAAGTTAATCCCAATTATAGTGTTATAGAGGCATTTGAAATTAAGATGAAACTAGCTAGATCATTCGAAATACTTAATGAACTCAACTGAATTGTTGAATTGATAGTTTAAATACGAGAATGTCTGGGTTGCACAAATAATTAATTGACTTATTTTATTCCGGATTGATGCATTGTAAACTGGTATAAACATTACAAGGCGTTTTCAAAAGAACCATTCCATAGTTACCATTTATCTTCTCCGTCCATATAATTTCTTACACTAGTGGTAAATCGAAACGATCATCCTCAATTTTGTGCAAAAAGGTAGTCTCCTTTGAATGCATTCTTTCCTGGTTCATATATTCGGGTGTTTACTCCATGAATAAATCATTGTTATGACTTACAGCAGCAAGAGGTAAGGATTTATTTGATTGTAGTATAGAATTAGGTATAGTATTAGGATTGATAGCTGAGCATTAAGTGAGATAAGTATCATAGTTTCTTTCAATTATTAGAATTCTGTAAGTGATCCATTGAATACAAAACAACAAGGTAAAGCAAAACCAAGTAATTCTTCTAATTGATACTTGAACCCTAAACCTTGATTGGACATAAACCCTTAATTACAAAATAATTGGTTGATTGAAGTATTAACAGGATAGATCACTTGTTGAATTAGTAATTGGATTGCTATAGATTAGTTATCATTATTTGCTCTGGTAAATAATGATTATGGCAGCAACAGTTTAATAAGTTGAGTGGTGATTATCATAGGGTTGTTTGATTTCTTTCAAAGAATTGTCATTATAGAATGCTTGTTGAAAACAATTGAGTGACTTTTCATATAGAGCCTAGTACCAACATGTAAAGTTTGATTAGGTTTGGTGTGAATAGAAGTTCATTTTTACTAGGAATACTCAGATAAGTGCATATTTGAATATTGGGATTTGTGAAGATTTTAGGTAAAATTTGATTGTTGGGTTTTCTCATTAGATGATAATATTTGTGAGTATTTCTTTCATAAATCATTAATAAGGAAACAATTAAACTCTGACATAGCCTAAACAGAGAAAGCGCAAGGCAATTCGTGCTTATGAACCCCGGGTTGACAATTAATCTTAATGGATTTAATCTGACAAATTAGTCTCCCAACATTTTGGCGTCGTTGCCAGGGAATTGCCATTTCTTATTCAATTAATCACTGTCATTTGAGTTTCAAGAACCTACAGAACTGTCAAAGGGCAGAGAGAGTACAGTAAGACTTGAGTGAAGAGCCATGCATCCACTTTTGTGGGGTTGCTCCAAAGTCTGACCGATCACTATCTGTTCTTGAATTTCTATTTCCTTCATCTTTATGCATAAGAATATAGGTAGACCTAGGGACAACAAAGGTAGATTTATTTTAAATTCTAAATTTTCTACAATTTTTGGATCATTCAATATAGCTTTTAAATTCATCTTTAGATCTTTAACATTATATCATTTTGGGGTGTTGTAAGAATCTCGTTACTAATATGTGTGTGGAGACATGGACTATCAATCAACAAGATGGACTTGAAGATGATAAATATGAAGGACCTCTCACAAGCCCTAGCAGTTGCTGGGATTTGGACCTCTACTTCTCAGGAAGAGAACTTCTTGACAATATTCAAGAACTTGTCCATTTCTCCACCACCACAAGAGGATTTGGAAGTCTCTTTTGATTTCCCTGACCAGTCATCTAAGGAGATGAATGAATCATGCAATATAATGAATGGAGAACATCCACTGGAACCTGAGATCGAGGAGTTCTTAACATGTCTATCAACATATTTAGAATGTAATCAAGAGACTACTCACCCTACAGAGAAAAATCAAGATGACATGGAAGAAGAGGATGAGCAGCATGGGCCAAATCAAGAAATGGACCAAGAATACCATGATCATATCGAACATTGGTTCCAAACAATGACTCAAGTGAGGGAGTATTCTTCTCTTTTAAAGCTCTTGTTGTCATATCAAGTACATTGGTTGGTTTTTCATGCTCAAGTACACTTCCAAGTTTTTATGTTAAATCTGAGCATGAATATCTATTTGCGCCTACTCTGCACATGGCTACATTGAAATTACGCCTACACTTAAAGGATATCTTCCTCTCTCTAACTTAGAATAGGGTAGTATAGGAAAATGAATAAAATTGTTACAGCAATACACATGAAACTACAATTCCTAAGGCATAACCATTCAATTTCTGTTATTATGCACTCTTGGGGTAAGACTTGTCAGAAGCAATTCACTATTAATGCCTCATATTTTATAAAGTGACTTTGATTATTGGCTGAGAGTATTCATTAGCTTAGTTAAGGGATTATTATTGTTATACTTTCCATTCATAAACTTAGCAGACTGTCATCCAAGAATTTTTTTCAAGTTTCTCATCGAAGGTTTAATGAAAATCCTCTTATGGTGGACCACTCCTATAAAACCATAATGAGCTCTCATAAGAACCCTAGCATGACTAAATGAATCTTTTAGTCATTATCTGAGATGTCTTCTTTTTCTTGAGTCTCTAGGGAAGCAAGATCAACCAGTAAGGATTAGTAACTAAAAACTTTTCACGCCATCCTATGCCCTTAAGGAGTAGGTCTGTCTCCCCACTTATTAAGTAGCCTCTAAGGTTAACCATAATCAAAGTGTACAAAAAGATTTAGGAGAGGATATGAGGTCTTGTAATGAGACGACCTACCGCAATCATAAGACCTAACATGCATCACATTACTGCTCTTGGTCACCAAGCCAGAGTAACAGCTTTCAGCCCAAAAGCTGGAAGACGGGAGGTATCATCATGAGCCGACTTATTCATCCATGTTAATTCTTGTGAGTGGCATTGCCATCAACTGGTTACCAAGCCAGGACAATGGCCTTTATCTAAAAGTCAAATAAGCTAACTCTAAATCTATATCTAGTAAGTGGGACACAGACATTTCATTAGGTTAAAAGGAATCCTTGTCGAGGCTATAGATGCTTGCTAGCAACAGGGCCATACCTGTGGTATCAAAGTTAACTTTACACCATGATTTACCTGGTTGTTTTTTTCCTTCCCGTGAACTCACAATGATATCTCTCTGAGAATGGCTTTAGGATCCTTTCAGTAATGTGTTGGACCCTTAGTACAGGTGATTCACTCTTCTTGAATAAGAGAATATTCAATTATAAGCTTGGGTAATGTTAAGACATTCATTCTGGAAAGGTACCACTTTGTCATTTTTCCCCTATCTTCGTTCCATTGTAGACCCTTGGTTTTTAAATAAAGTCACTTTTACTTGTCATAATGAGGCTATTAACTGTAAATACCTTCTGCTTTGGACTATTCTTGAGAATTTTTGTGGAAATTATTATGGTTAAACATTTTAGGATGACATTATCTCTACAGTAACAATGTTGTTGTCATTCTTTTTATAGCCTTAGCTTTAGTTACTATTTTACAATAATAAAAGTTAGTCTGGACATCACTTGGATCCCTAGTTATTTTTTTAATTATCTTATTGATACAAAGGAAGTTGACATCACATGAAACTTACTGACATGCTCTCATTTAATTAGACCTATGGTTTAAGTCAATGAAACATATTATAAGATAGAAACCCTAGACCTTCAGTCGTTGATCTCTGTCAGAGGTTTTTCTTGCATGAAGGCATGCAAGATGATGGTCATGGGGGGAGAGGAAAAAGATGTTCAGAGAGAGAAACTTTTCATGAATAAATTAACATTTTCACCCTACACTTACTTATGGTTTCACAATTGTTGGGCTTGGAGCATGATCAAGTAATTGTTCTTTATTTTACCTATTTCCTTTGTTTCAATAAAGAGGGTTATTGATGATGGTGCTTGTGTTGTCTTAGGAAGCTGTGATACAAATACATCAACATTTGCGAGAATGGGGATGACACATGCATCAAAATGTTTGGGATAATGAGGATTTTGAGACCTTTTTCCTTTTGCAGTAGGTTCTATCAGCAATCACAACAACTACAACCTTTCCATTCTTCACTTCATCTTGGGGCACCAGGCACACCAACAACAGGGGTAAACTTGAGGTAGAGGAGGCTTAAGATTCTTTAATTGATTATAAATTTAACGAAACTTTTGATGATTAAACCACTACATATTCCATATACCCTCCATTTTCATGCTACCCTAAGTTAGGTCACAATCATATTAGTTCATGCAAATGAAAGAAGAAACTATAATGCCTTCCCCTCTTACATTCACACATATTGTCAGTTGAATCCTATAGAGGATGAATTCATTTCTACCTTTCATAAGGGATTTTCCATAAATCCTTGTAAAAATATCACATGCAAACACATCTCCATTACCATCTACCATTTCCATTGTCACCTATCATCCTATTCATTATTTTCCTCCTCCTAGCAAAGTATTTATTTGCATGAGGACATGCAAAACCTCAGGCATGGGGGGATGATGGGGCTCGAAAATGCCCATGTTTCCATCATGCAATATTGCCATTAATACCCTAAAACCCTAGGTTTTTAACCCGTTCCATACCCTAATTCCATCAACTTGCTGCCAAATCACATTTTATGTTTTGTGGTTACCTATCATTAGTTTTCTTAGATTTTTATATGACTAAAGATGATTATGCCATTATTTACTAATGAAGGTTTCACTAAGCTCACTTTCACAAGGTTCCAACGCCAAGTTTCTACACAAAGCCAGTAGAGTACAAAAATGACCAATTTGGGACTTTTGACACTTTCGGCATGCTTCCGGAGAAACCGAGAAAGGTTATTGTCAAAAATGATGTTTTAATACCTTTCCATAACCTAGATTGCATCCAAGTCACTCCTGTGGGTCTCTAGAAAGAAATTCCCAAATTTTCCCAAACCTACAATAATTTTCAAACTATCAACTTTTGCCTCGATTTCCGTGCAGGTGCCGATGAATGAAGAAAATATGGCACATGGGTTTTGACCCCTGTATAGACAATTTACTTACCTTCAAAAAAATTTCTAAAATTATGTATGGTTTGGAAGATATGCATATTTCTCTAAGGCCAATTTATATAAAATGTCCAGATATCAACCTAACAGTCAAATTCAAATTTGCCTATTTTGGTGCCACACTTATGGTTTGATAAGGTCCTTTCCTCCATTCATGAATTGATCAACATCAACAACAACCATTAGCTATTCGAAGACCAGATAGAGAAGTCAAATTTGTTTGTTGTCCCATTTGATTTAGAATGGAATTAATCTCCAGCATGTATAAAAGCAGAGCAGCAAGAAAGGAGGGTAGATGGTAGCACTGTGGCACTGTGGCACTGTGGTAGTTTTGATGTATGATCTAACCAGTTTGAATACAATCGTAATGTTATTGTTCTGAAGTGGTTTTCAAATGTGTTGATGGAATGAAGTTTATGTTTTAACTGTGCATCGAATCGTTTAAGCTACTGTAAGTTATCCAACGCAAGGTGTGGTCGGGCCCACCCATCTAGGATTGTTTGTTTTGAATCAGCAATGACACTGCAATCTTAGATTTGCTTAATTCCTTTTTCATTTACAGTTATGTTTTGTGAATTATTATTTGGTTGATTGATTATTGGTTACGCTTGCAGAAGTCATTGTCATTTTCTAAGTTGCAATTGAATTTCAGTGTGAAACTATGCCCTTAGAACCAAAGCCATCCTATTGTTTGTTGCCTTTGCTTGGAATGCATTACATAATCATCAATATATTTGGATTGTCACCCATAGTGAATGTATGAGCCCTTAATCTTTTGAGCAGTTATAGATGAAGAATGATTTCGATTGAATCAAACTGGCTTTGTCCCCTTCCCCTAAATTAACCTCTGTTTTATTGGTGAGAATCAATTTAAGTTAATCCCAATTATAGTATTACAAAGGCATTTGAAATTAGGATGAAACTAGCTAGATCATTCAAAATACTTAATGAACTCAACTGAATTATTGAATTTATAGTTTAAATACGAGAATGTTTGCGTTGCACAAATAGTTAATTGACTTGTTTTATTGCGGATTGATGCATTGTAAACTAGTATAAACATTACAAGGACGTTTTCAAAAGAACCATTCCATAGTTACCATTTATTTTCTCCATCCATTTAATTGCTAACACTAGTGGTAAATAGAAATGAACATCCTCAATTTTGGGCAAGAGCTAACTAGCCTGCTATTGGGCCTTTAATGCACCGATAGTAGGTCCACCACAGCCCCGTCCATGCTCATGTCCATAACATACACCATGTCGGACATCCTGATTCCCGGTGACTCCACCTTTCCTATTCAGCGATAGTTTATTTAATGCGGTTTAAGAGTATTAGTGACAATACATGATTTCCATCGGTTCTAGTACTTCTCATTTATTATCAACAGATTCCCATTTATATTTCCCACTCGCGGAGGCCATTTGAATTTGAAATTTGTTTTCCCGCTTTGTTTTGAAATTTGTTGTTCTGCCTTGTTATCGCAGGGCATGCTTTCTTTCATACACTTGCGGTATGCTCTCTTTGGCAGACTCTGTGGAGACGAGATCGACCAGCTCTTGTTGTGGCCATGGTAACGGGGCCTTGGATGGCTAGCATGGAAATGCAATTGCAATGCAGTGTACATTGTAAATACAAGCACACAAAATTTGTGATGGTTATGAGAATGAGGTGATCTGAATGAAAGCATTGTTCACAATCATTCATGGTTCACAATCACCAAATTCTTGAAGAAGCCATCCACCTGGTTTCTCAAAAGTTCTTAAATCTTCGTCAACCCTTTCAAGTTTATGTTTGAATTCATTCACATGGATAGCTATTCTCACCTTTAAGTTCTCCTCCTCACTATTTCCATTCTCAGAAAGTAATGGTATTGTCTGGATGAGTGAACTCAGGTCCGTAGCTACTGCCTTTAAGCTTTCCAATCCATCGATTATCCGACCCACAATTATCATTTTGCACTTGTTGAGAAATTACCCTCTTTTGCAGGTCCAAGAAAGACACGGACTACAAGAAGCAAGTTTAGGGTCGAATTTATTAACTGGTGAGAAGAATCAGATTCAGAAAAAGAAGAGCACATCAATAGAATCCATGCAAAGGAACCAGAAAATAATATAGTTATTTCCTTTACTCCATATAAAGCCCTATGCATAAGCGCATCAGGTGATGACGAGCCCAAATATAATACCTTCCCCTCACCCTCCAAGGTTTAATCAAAGCCTCTAACTTGGTACTGAAAATTCCAATTGCCCCATTGCGTTTCAGGTAATTGAAATTTTAATCTAGCAGATTATCCATAGCTCCCAGAATTTTGTCAGACAACCGGATGCCATCAAAGAAGTCGAGCAAAAGTTGTGTTCCTTAAAGCTTTCCGATTTGGGTGTTCACTGCGATGCAAAAATGGAGAACTTCAAGGTTAAAGATCATGTATTCATTCATCCGTTCATTATCCCATTCCAATGTATTTGCAGGAACAAGAACAAACAGATCCGCGTATGTCACAGAGAGGGTTTCCATTGCTTCTGACAACCATCCTACATAATCTACACACTTACAATCTTCCCCATGCAGACTCAATTGCTTCTATCTTTCTTCCAAGGCCGACTAAAAAACTTCCAGTTCTGATGATATCGGCATCCTTTGATATTTGAAAGATTTTACCTCTGGATCTGGTTGAACTCAAGATTGCAGAGTGCCACATAATTTGAATTACAATATGCAAAGTTAATGTAAAGAGGCAAAGTTTATCTTGTTTATAAAAAAAATGATGTCGAAAAAAGGATATGTAAAAGATTATATGTAACTGGTTTTCATTCATAATACATAGATCAGATAGTTTTTTTCTTCAAAGGATGTTGAGCTGAAGTGGAGTACAATTGGAAATTGGAATTTGTAAAAAATTATGTGTAAAAGTAGAGCTAAAAATTGGAACTAGTCTTGGCTTCGGAAATCAAAGGAGAAGCTCTTTGCCAGTCTCTCAGTGAGATGCATGGAAGTTGAGCTTTATGTATACAAACTATGTGTGTGTTTGCATGACATGTCACCAATATCGTTCCGTAGATTGAATGAACCAGTAGATAACATTAACCGTTTAAAGAGACAAGAAATTATAATTAATGGTTTTTCTGGTAAACGTTAAAGATCATCACAAGAAGGCTATATTTTATTGGAATTATCATGTGAACAGGTTTACTAAGAACATGATAGACAACTCTTAAGCGGAATATTAGTGCTAATAACTTTGTTAAGTAACTTAAATTTGGTTGTCTCCTAGTCAGCCATGTTAAAACCAAAATATATGATTGTTTTGTTCAAATGAATCTAAGTTTGTCCGGGTCAAAGAAATATAGACGTTTTCACTTTTACGAAGAGAAAGGGTTGACAAAGATTTAAGAACTTTTGAGAAACCAGGCGGATGGCTTCTTCAAGAATTTGGTGATTGTGAACAATGCTTTCATTCAGACCACCTCATTCTCATAACCATCACAAATTGTGTGTGCTTGTATTTGCAATGTACATTGGATTGCAATTGCATTGCCATGCCAGCCATCCGAGGCCCCGTTACCATGGCCACAGCAAGAGCTCGTCGATATCGTCTCCACAGAGTCTGCCAAAGAGAGCATGCCGCAAGTGTATGAAAGAGAGCATGCCCTGCTATAACAAGGCGGAACAACAAATTTCAAAACACAGCGGGACAACAAATTTCAAATTCAAATGGCCTTTGGGAGTGGGAAATATAAATGGGAATCTGCTGATAATAAATGAGAAATACTAGAACCGATGGAAATCATGTACTGTCACTAATACTCTCAAACAACATTAAATAAACTATCGTTGAATAGGAAAGGTGGAGTCGTCGGGAACTCGCCGGGAATCGAGATGTCCAACATGGTGTATGTTATGGACATAAGCATGGACATGGACATGGTGGACCTGCTATCGGTGCATTAAAGGCCCGATAGCAGGCTGGTTAGCTCTTGCCTCAATTTTGTGCCAAAAGCCAGTCTCCTTTGAATGAATTCTTTCCCAGTTCATATATTCGGGTGTTTACTCCATGAATAAATCATTGTTATGACTTACAACAGCAAGAGGTGGGGATTTATTTGATAGAATTAGGTATAGTCTTAGGATTGATAGATGAGCATTAAGTGAGATAAGTATCATAGTTTCTTTCATTTATTAGAATTATGTAAGTGATACATTGAATACAAAACAATGAGGTAAATCAAAACCGAGTAATTCTTCCAATTGATACTTGAACCCTAAGCCTTGATTGGACATAAACCCATAATTACAGAATAATTGGTTGACTGAAGTATTAACAGGATAGATCACTTGTTGAATTAGTAACTGGATTGCTATAGATTAGTTATCATTATTTGCTCTGGTAACGAATGATTATGGCAGCAATAATTTAATAAGTTGAGTGGTGATTATCATAGGGTTGTTTGATTTCTTTCAAAGAATTGTCATTATAGAATGCTTGTTGAAAACGATTGAATTATTTTTCATATAGAGCCTGGTACTAGCATGCAAAGTATGATTAGTGTTTGGTGTGAATAGAAGTTCATTTTTACAAGGAATACTAAAATATTTAAGTGCAAATTTGAATATTGGGATTTGAGAAGATTTTAGGTAAAATTTGATTGTTGGGTTTGCTCATTAGATGATAAGATTTGTGAGCATTTATTTCATAAATATTTAATAAGGAAACAATTAAAATCTAACATAGCCCGAATAGAGGAAGCGCAAGGAAATTCCTGCTTACGAACCCTGGGTTGACAATTAATATTAAGGGATTTAATCTGACAAATTAATCTCTCAACAGTAAGTCTCATCCTTGGAGTTGGTTGAGGGTCCCTTCTCTAGCAAACCAACTGATCTAGTAGAGATATGCATAGGATAAGAAGTTCTTCACTCATCCTCACTTTGTCAATTCTTATCTAACATGGTTATGATTGAATATGCTAATTGCTTGAACAACTACATATCCCTTGATCTGTCTACCTTAGGTTCTAGGAAACCTGAGAGGGTTTTATGTGTATCCATCCATGCATTAATCCCTACTTACAATCAATTGTTGTTGCCTATAACACTAGTGATTAACCCATTACTATTGTAGTTGTATCCCTTATTAATATTGTTGTGCCCCTATTGTCCCCATATTGTTATTACTATGCCCCATAGAATCCCTCTATTGTTATTTTTGTGGCTTTATATTATTATTGTTAGGTCGCCTGGGTTATATTGTGACTCCTTAGACTCCTATATATAGAAAGGAGGTTTTGTCATTTGAATGATCCAAGAATTGTTCATTTATGTAATGTAAAGGATGTTGCCCCCTCAAAGATGTTGAATTCTAAGGCGTTGATCTATCTTTTCTATCTTTTTTGAGTTGGTTTCATAACATTTAGAATCGAAGCTTTGGATTCTAGGGTTTCGTTGCCCCAAATAGGTCATTGTGGCATTTTCTCTATAAAAAAAAATTTTGAGACATTTCAGAAGCTAAAAAAATCCAATTTGAGATGAAATTGCACTGAACCTTGGGTCCGAATTTCAGAGATTTTCGTACTATATTTGCGGAGATATGATCTGAGGAAGTTGGTCTTTTTGCAGACTCCTGAATTACATTCCAAACAGGTGACCTGGGGAAAATCATCATAACTTTCTCTCTGAGCATCGGATTGAAATTTTGTAAGAAGGTACAGAAAGAGGACGGACTGCAGTTTCTTGTATATATTTTTTAGAGCCAAAGTTAGAAATAGTGACTTGTGGCACGTCGCACAAGTTTGCTCTACTAAACTAGTCTATAATCAGGTCACTGTGGGAGTGATGAAAATGAGATTTTGGGGGTTGCTCAAAATCCCAAATTCTTTAAAAATCTTGATCTTGGACCAGTGGGTTATGGGCCCACTCAATATTTGGGAAGCCTTTTAATTAATTCACCGTTATAGTCTATCTTGCTCTCATTTGAACATTCATGCAGCCGCCGCCGAGTGCCTGCAACACCATTTTTATTTACAGAACACAATTTTTGACTCATTTATAAAACACATAGCGTATACAATTAACACAGAACATGAACACACTTTTATATATTTACGGAACAATTACAAAGTTAAGGCCTTTCAGCCTTAAAACGAACTCATGTTGGGCTACATCTTGCCCACTCGCAATTTTCTTCACAAAATAAGATATCTATTACACCCCTATTGCATTACATTTATATAAAAAGTCTTATGAAGGACCGATCCTATCCTCTTCTAATTTTTCTCCACAAAAACTCTCCAAAAATCGTGCATGGCTATTAACAATAGGAAGTCTATCTAGTCTTATCCATTCTCTCTTTAATTTTTTTTCTTTAACTGCTTTAAGGCAGATTTTCTCTATTTTTTCCCTTTATTCAGCTCTGCTGGTCCACGTCTTCATGCTCCACTTGGATTTTTCTTTAATTAAGAAGAAGTTTGTTTTTTTAGTATGTTTTTTTGAAGAACTCAAGAAAGTTTTGTTGAAGATCTGATATACAACATACACAAGTGAAGAAGATTGCAGCAGTGGAAAGAAGACAAGATCAGGCAAGATCTTAAAGGTGAGATGATTTTTTTGATTTGAAATTTATGAATTGAAGTTTATGGTTGCAGAGGAGTGGCAGTGAACCTGAAGAATCCAATAAGGAATTGGATAGAGAGAACAACTGAAGTGTTCTCAGGAGAGAGTGGGAGATTGCAAAAGCCTAGAGGGAGCAAAGGTGTTGCTCAGGAAGAGGTTCCAGATGGAGAACCCGTGCTTACCAAAAGACTAAGTGAGGAGAGCTTAGTGAGGTAAGATTGCAGCCAGGAGGACAAGCTGTTGCAGAGGCTTGTTGCAAAGGAGCTCGTGAAGAAAGAACGAGAAGAAGATGACTACTAATAGTCATAGCAGAGGTTCAGAAAAAAACCACATTAGAGGACATAAGAAAGAGGATGCCAAGGTAAATGGCAAGAAGATGAGTCAAGAGGAAATTGAAGCTGAAAACAAGGAGGCACCCAACACCGTATAAGGTGTCATGGTTACAAAAAGGACATAAGCTACTGGTAAGTGAACAGTGTGAGGTAGAATTTCAAGTAGGCAAATATAAAGATAAAATTGTTTGTGATGTGATGCCTATGGACGTGTGTCACATATTGCTTGGAAGACCCTGGCAATATGATAGATCAGCCATGCATGATGGGAAGAGGAACACCTACAAGTTTGGAAAGGATGGTGTCAACCACACATTGTTGCCTTTGCAGGAAGATGTACCAGGATAGAAGACTGATTCAAAAACCTTGTTATTTGGAGAAAAGGAGTATTTGGAGCAGATGATGGATGTACAAAAGGTTGTTCAGATCAATCAGGATGTTGGTATAGAAAGAGAACAACCAGCTGATGATTGCTCCAGAGTCGTTGAAGGTATAAAAGGCTATGTGAAATTTCCAAAATCTACTCCTAATGAAGTTATTGAATTGTACAGGGAATTAGATCTTCAGAGAAGAGAACTAGAGAGACAAAGGACGCATGCACAGGTTAATTTGTTGAGGAAACAAGACAGTGAAGTTTTCATGAAGGACAGTCCTGAAGCAGAAGATGGTAAGAAGGCGAGACTAGCTGACAATCTCATGGCGAATACAAATCAGCATGTTGAAATATTGCCAGAGAAAGCTGAGGAGAAAGTGAGTGAAAATTTTTTGAGTCCTGAAAAAGACTTGGAGCTGTAGAAGAAAAAGTTGGTGACTAAATCCACAAATAAGACCAGTGGGTCTTGAGATTTTAATGCTCACAATTTGATTGTGTTTACAGGTAATGAGCCAAAGTATGTTGCAGAGGGACAGGAAGCTTGGGAGGTAGCAACATCTATGGCGGAAGCGGAAGCAGCTTCTATGTTAACAGCTGAATTAAGAGAAATTGCAAAGAGCCGCAGCAAGCTCCACATAGAAATTGAAGAAATATGGCAGCTGATGATGCAACAATCCAAATGTAAGAAAATAGAAATAGCAGCAAGCAAGATCAATCAGAACTTGAACCTGATTGACAGGAAGAAGAAGATGGAGGAAAGGACAACAGAAATGCAGCGACAACAAAGGAATAAAGCATTTGGACAGTTGCAGAACAAAGTGTGGGACCCTGGAAGACAAGAACAAGGACTAAAGCGCATGATCAGGAGATCATGATCATTTTCAACCTTGGGAGTCTGATGCAGGAGCAGGCCACTTAGAGAAAAGCCTGCACTTTCTATGTTAAAAATATGTTTTTTCCTCAGTTAAAAATAGGAAAAAAAATAAGATATGCTATCTTTTCTCTAAAAGTAGGATTAGCATGGAGAATAAAACTTACTAAATGGTAAAAAGCTTAAATTACTAGGTAAAAGCTGCTTTTGTACTAAAGATTTACATTATGAGTAAAAAAAGAAAAAAATGTAAAAACTTAGCCGCCAAGTAGAGAAGATTTCCTTTGTAGTAAAAGTATAGAATTAGAAATTTTATGCATGAACCATAGAGGGAATGAATGTATTCAGCAACTCTTAAAAAGAGAAAAAAGACAGAGTGTCTGGTCGAGGTAGAGAGCGCGGACCTGTGTAAAAGATATATGGTTTAACTGTGTAAAAAAAAGATGACTCCGCGCTGTTCATATTTGGTGATTGAATAAAAAATTTAGAAGTGTTTTTACAAAGCTACGGTGTCAATTCTATGTGTATATTCTTGTAGAGTCAATTGGAACGCTGTAGCAGTCCATAGGGAGACTGCATTAGCGTATATATATGGTGGCTATTAAAACTATTGCATACGGTGCTGTCCAATAACTGTTTTGAAATTCCGCTGCCTTTATGACTTAATATTGTATTGAATTGTTGAATTTACATGGGTTCCATAATCCGAATAGTGTGTATTGGTTGACCTGGAATGGCGTAGTTGTGGAATTGAATTAAAGGCTGAATGCTCTACACCGTTTAGAACTCATCATATATTGTATTGAATTGCTTATAAAAGCGTTGATAAAGCCGTGCGCTGTCCATTTAGTTTGAATACGCTGCTGTCATAATTTAAAAGGATTGATTTGCGTATTCTTTAATAAGCTGAGTGCTGTCCTCCATGAATATATATGCTGTTCCTTTTATGAAACAGGGAGTAGCTATTAAAATTGCAGCAAGCGGAATTATTAGTTATTTGTGACATAAATTATTAACTTTCCTCTATTGCACAAGGAGAAGGTTTCATGACTGATGAGCTCAGGGAATTAGAAAAAGACCACACTAGAGACATAGAAGATATTGCAACCAGATTTAGGAGATTGTCATTGGAACCAGCAATCAGTGCATCAACATCAATACTAAATATCATCTGATTTGACATCATGTTGAGGCCAAAACAATCCATCTCCATCATTGTTCCACAAATGAGCAAATTGCAGGCATCTTCACCAAAGCGCTTGGAAGGGAAAAGCTTGAACGGTTCAGAATGATGCTTGGACTCACCAGCATCCCTTCTGATTAAGGGGGCGAATGTTGACACCTAATCCTTGTGATTGGGTGAATTAATTTAAATAGATAAATAGGAAATATGAACAGTCATCGGGAGATGAACTGAATAGTATCTTCCTCATGTATATAATGAAGAGCTACCTGAAGGAATAAAACAGTCGAATCATTTTTTCTTAATGGAGTTACTACCTGGCATGACAAAACCAAATATCCAAGTTTTCAGATTTTTGATGTACTAAAATCTTGAATGAAACAAGAAAAAGGGAAAACAGCACACCAAAAGAAACAAAAAATTGTACATAAAGTTATGAAGCATAAGCTATCGAGGTGTTAGACATATAATCTTTTTGAGTGGGTCCTCATCATAGTCCATAAGTGCATAAGCCCCTTTAGCCAAGGACCAGAATGATAGTGTAAGGAATAAGGAAGATGGGTAGAGAAGTTCTTGCCCCCAAGAGATTACTTAAGTTTCCTTCTTAGTATAACTCTTGAACAAGTGTCAACGAGGAAGGAACAAGGTTAGATTAATTAAGGGACAATATTTCTAGAGAATTCATGTTCAATGCAGTTGGAAAGGCAACTAAGACACGAAGTTGGAACAGATCCCAAGGTTGCTCAACTAGATACATGATTTCCTTAATAGCCTCATCAAAGGGGAGGAAAGTGGTGAGAATATCAATAGAGGGAGTTTCAATGGGAGAGTTGATAGGACCATGGGCCCCAACTAAGGAAAAAAGATATTTAGACATAGATTGAATAGCTTGACTAGCTAGTTCTGCCAGTGAAAGCGACCTCTGATCTCCATAGGAATTGAAGGTTGAACGGCTCAAGACAATTTGTGGATCCATAGTTATAGTAGGTATAACAACGACCATATAAATGGCCATAGGAATCACAGTTGGTGGTAGAGGGAAACACCCCAGAAGAGAGGAGTCTTTCAAAATACCAACAACAAGACCAATGAAAGGTTCAGGAGTACTACCCGCTAAAGAAATATTGTTACAAGTCAGGGGTAGAAAGTTTGGGGTACAGAAAGACAATTGGTTCACTGTCACAATTTTTCCTTGGTGAGGAAAACATATAATTCAAAAGACAGATGAAGCAATGGCAGTCATAACACAAGTCCAACTATGCCCCAATAAAATATTGTAATCAAGCAGGAAATCAAAATTTTCAATATCAACCAGGATCATTTTCCCACCAAGAGTGATGGGAAAATCAACAACATATCCCTTAGGGTTAGAAGTGTGGATATCAAAATGTTTAAGAGAATTTGATGGTGGAGTAAGAGTGGCGAACCCAAGGTGAGAAAATAGGGAGTAGCCATCACATAGGTTGATGCACCTTCATCAATGATGGTGCACTAAATGTATTTTCCTTTAGTCATAAATTTCATTTGGAATGCAAGATAATGGGAGAGGTGAGGTTTACTTTACTCTGTGTCAAATATCACTAAATTGGAATCCCGAGGATCGATCCCATGTATGGTTGAAAGAAAGGATTTATGTTGTGCCAGGAAACTTTGTAATACTTCCAGTGTTGACATAACAGAGGGCACTTGTGCCAGATCCTCTACAATGTTGTAGTTCTAGGCAATACGACCACATATGATGCAGGAGAATTAGAGCTTCCAATTCGTTAAATTTTCGATTTGAAAAATCTTAAAAATGGGGTTTTTGATTTTTTAGAAGAATTTATATTCTTCTATGTAAATAAACAATGTATTTTCCAAGTTGGTATATTTTATGATTTTTAGAACTAACGAGTCATAGTTTTAGAAAAGTTATGGATAGGTGATATTTTTTTCCATAACGGAAAAGCAAATCTACCTTGAAAAGCATGAAAAATTCTAAGGATAGATTGAGTGACTTTAGAATTTAGAAAAATATGATTTATGGAGTGATTTTAAGATTTAGGAAAATTGGATTTGTGGAGTGATTTATGGGCGATTTATGGAGTTCTTTGAGGATTTATAAAATCTATTGCATTTCTTAATTCTACTTATTGTAAGCCTATGGGAAATGAGAACTAATAGCCAAATGCATGTAGAGTCTGACTAAGAGAGATGAATAAGTATTTTTGAATACTTATATATACAAAATTTGTTGAATGAAAGTATTTGAAAGAATATTTATGCTCATGATTGTCTTTGTCTATTTTGGAATTAAGTGAGAAGAAATATTTTTGTGCATGTGTATTTGTTTTACAGGACATAAAGTGGAAATCTATTTATAAGAAAAGTGGGAATGAATTCAAGCCAAATAATTCGAGGAAGGATTTATATATGACTAAATATTGTAATAAAATTATCATATCTTCTTGATGAATACCTTTAAGAAATGAATTTTCCTAAATCAAGTGGTATCACAATTGGTTAGTTCTTTAAAGAAGAGAGTTGGAGATGGATATGATGATTTATATTAATTATGGATGTAAAGATTTTTTGTTTTCACATAGCAGAGAAGGAAAGTTGCAGATAATGACCATTACATAAAGTGTATTAGTCACAAAGGAATAGGGAGCATGCATAGCTATCAAGAGAAGGAATTTTGATAGAACCCAACAACAAGATGAATTGGTGAAGAGGAAGAGGACACATTGAAGTTCTCAGTAAGTGATTAAGGTAAATGCAACAACCAAGAGAGCAAAGAGTGCTTAGAAGGAAGTTTTACATGAAGTGAACCATTGGCCAAGTTTAGAGGAGATATCTTGGTGAGGTATTGGTTAGATTGCAGCTCACAAGTGGATAAGGAGAGTTCATGAAAGAAGGAAGTGACAATGAGTGCTGATAGTGATGTCAAGATTCAGTGAGAAGTCACAATTAGATGAAAGAAAATGCCAAAGTAGCTGACATGAGGAAGATGAAGGATGAGGAATTTGAGAAAGAGATGGATGGGGTGAAGGAAAGGTTAGATGTGATTATGGAGTTACTACAACAAGATGTTGAAGACCAAAGGTGTGGATGGGTGTTGCATAAAATGGTGAATTGGCACAGGTTGCACGTGAAGCTGAAAAACAAGTTAAGAATTCAAGAAAGAAAAAGTGAAGTCAAGATGGAGGAGATGGAGGTTTGCATTTGTAAACCAGAACAAGGATCAGTAATTGGTGAAGAAAAGGATGAGAATGTGCAGAGAACAAAAAGTTGTTTTGGAAACAATTCAACCAATTAAGTACAAGGAACTATGAAAGAGACTACGTAGGATTGTAGCAGATTGAACATGGGAAATGTTGCAGTAGAAATGGATTTTTTTAGAAGATTGGTTGAATAACCCAAATCCATATAATGAAGAAAATCAAACCATGACAATTTTTTATATGTTTAAGGAAGAACTTAGGGAAACTTAGTATGAGGAAACAATTCACATATGTGAACCTGAGCATGGAGAAATCCTTAGTGAGGATGGTGATGATGTTGATGGGAGAATGATGCCTGAAGCATCAAATGAGGCCACAAGGAATTATGATTTTGAAACTAATAATTTGTGTGTCTTTGCAGGCTACACAAAAAATGAAGGGGCACAATCATTAAAAACTATCACATAGATGAAAGGGAATGGACAAAACCTAATTTTTTTTCTATAGGAAGATGAAATGAGGTTTCTAGAGAAATGTTTAAAAAGGGATGTGAATGAGATAGACTCAGATGAAGATAAGAAGCATATTAAAGTGTCACACAACAGTGACATAGAAGAGGAAATAAGGCAACAAAAAGTGGTCAACAACAATAGTAATTTCCAGCAAAGTAAAAACTAGTTCGACATGGAAATTGAGAAATTGAGAAGGTAAGTGATGAAAGTACCCAAGAAAACATACACTAATGTGAAGAAGGAAATAAACAGTGGAGAGAAATTGATTGTACAAGAAATGATAAGTAAGGTAAATGGAAGACTGCAGTATAATATTTGGATACCAGGAGAAAGAAGGGTGACAAAATTTTAAGTAATTGAACAACAACATAATGAGATGACTGACCAGCTACAATGCAAAATGTGGGATTGAGGAAGATTTGAAAATTAATGACACATGAACAGGAGGTCATAAATTATTTCTACCTAGGGAGTCCAATGCAAGAAAATTAGAGCTTCCAATCCATTAAATCTTTGACTTGAAAAAGCCTAAAAATGTGATCTTGATTTTTGAGAAGAATTTATATTATCATATGTAAATAAATTGTATTTTCCAAGATGGTATCTTTTATGTTATTCTATAACTAATGAGTAATAGTCTTAGAAAAATTATGGATAGGTGATATTTTGTCCATAGGGAAAAATTAAATCTACCTTGAAAAGCATGAGAGCTTCTAAGGATAGATTAAGTGACTTTAAAATTTAGAAAAATATGATTTATGGAGTGATTTTAGGAAATTTTCGGAAAATGTGATCTATGGAGTGATTTATGGGTGATTTATGGAGTTCTTCTAGGATTTAGAAAATTTATTGACTTTATTAATTCTACTTATTCAATAAGAACTAATGGCCAAATGCATGTAGAATCAAGCCAAGAGAGAGGGATGAATGTTTTTTAATACTTATATGTACAAAAATTGTTGAATGAAAGAATATTTATGCTCATGATTGTCTATGTATATGCATGAATGAAGAATTCCAACATCACTGTGTATTTTGTAATTAAGTGAGAAGAAAAAAAATTGTGCATGTGTATTTGTTTTGTAGGACAAACAGGAGAAATATATGTATAAGCAAAGTGGGAATGAACTCAAGCCAAGGAATTTAAGGAAGGATTTATATATGCTTAAATCTTGTAATACAAGTATCAAATACTGTAATTGATGAATACCTCTACAGATTGAATTCTCCTACATCAAGATGGATTATGTGTGGTACATCAAAGTATCCCTTTTGGGGGACAAATCATAGGGTCAACAACATGTGTTTCGATATGGCGATTGTTGGGTAGTGGTGGAATGGAGCTCGAGGTAGTGTCTGAAGCTTTTAGGAAATTATTTCCATAGTTTTAGGCTCGTGTTAACAAATCAACTATTTCAAAGGAATAAAAAATTGATGATCCTTCTCCAAAAGGAGGGATAAGTGAATCGTCATTGTCCCCTTGTGAAGGTGGTGGTGGGTTTGATACAAGATGTTGTTGCTACTGTTGACCAGGAAAAGGGTTATTGAGGACTACAATGGTTTGGCTAGTGTCCTTTTGCACAAGAAAGCCTACGCATTCTTAGAGACGAGGACATTTATAGGTTAAATGGTCTTCAACACATATATTTCAAGGGAAATTGACAAAATTTTATTTTCCTTTCTTAGATTGAGCTATAGGAAGTGCTTGGGCTTGGGTGTTCAAAACAAATATTTGCTCCTTAGAAGGAGAGGTCTTGTCCTAATTCTTATTTGTCTTTTTGCTGGATTGTTGTGTGGATTACACAAGGTTAATCACAATGGATGGAGGAGTGGTATTATGGTTAGATTTAGTTGAGGTGGGGATAACAATAATGGATAACTAGGTAGTTTGCTTGCTCAACTAGTTGACAATGGTCTTAGTGGTAGCATCGGCGAGACCATCAACATAAGGGCGAGGTGCTTGTGCAATGGGAGTATTTGTAGTCTGAGGATCATTAGGGATAAGGTCATAAACCATGTTGGATTGCAAATAGATAAGGTCTAGATGTTGGGCATGATGCACGACTTGGTCTTCTGTAACAACTTCGGACATGACAACATCCTTTGCAATGGGAGGTACAAGAGATTTTCAAAACCAATGACATAATAGGTGATTTAGAATGGGGGTCTTTACTAACCTCCACCTACATCTATTGGAGATATGAGTGGAAGTGTTTTGGCACAGGGTTGTCAATAGTTTCCTTTTGTTTTCATAATAGATTGGTAGCTAGAAGTGCTTTAATAATTCCATGGTGACACTATTAAAGTTATTAATAGAGGCATGTGGTAATTCAATATAACACTTAAGAATATTGCCAGTCAAGGTGCATGGGAAGAGTCTCATCCAGGTACTATCATCACGCATAAAATTGGAAACACACCAAAGATGGTATGTAGTGATGTGTGTTGTGGGGTCATCTCCCTGCTTTCCCTCAAACTTAGGAATGTCTGCAAGAATTTTGTGGAGGGTTGGAAGCCATAAAAAGTTATGGTTGATGGGATCATTTGTCAACTTGTATAGATTTGTGATGTCCAATGTAGCCAAGAAAGGAAATGGAGTAGGTGCAGCTGAATCTCACCAAGGAATAATAGGATGACTAAAGGGACCAAGAGGTCTTCCCATTAATGGGTTTCTTGTAGGGTACATAGGTTGCGATGGATAATAGTTTCTGTGAGGTGGTGGTGGGGTCATGTAGAGTGATGAACCATAAGGTGTACCCCAAACCATGGAAGGCTACCAGTAAACAGGTTTCCCCTATGATAGAGGTTTCCCCCAACCGATGTAGATAGTTGAGTTGGGAGGCCCCAAGGAGATGTAATAGTCTAGTGAATGGAACACCAATGGCGAGATAAGATGGTTTAG
Organism: Pinus taeda; assembly: GCA_000404065.3. Classification (NCBI taxonomy): domain Eukaryota; kingdom Viridiplantae; phylum Streptophyta; class Pinopsida; order Pinales; family Pinaceae; genus Pinus; species Pinus taeda. Next base: position 35,062 of record APFE030140293.1, read on the forward strand.
GTATGGGACCACTAACAATGGAATATCCATCGACTGGAAAAGAATGGATAAAAATGGACCTTGTTATGCCACCGATTGCATGGGTGCAAAAATTCCCCTAGTGGGTGGATAAGTACCAGAAACATTGCCCCCACTATGTAGTGGTGGGGGATATGAACCAAGCAATTTATTTCAACCAAACAGGTTGTTGAAGGTTGTTAGACTAGGAATATAAAGAGCTGACATGAAAGGAGTAGAGGCAGTGGAGGAAACATAATGTTGAGAACCAACCCAAATGGGTGTAGTTGAGGTTCTTGGATGAACCATAGGTTGTACAGTAGGATAACCCACAATAGTTGTGGAAATTGAGACAAGAAGGTTGAATGGCGATGGAGAAAAGGTGTCCACAAAAGAACATGAATCACTAGTAGTCATTGGGATGTTCAATGGTGAAGATTACGAAGACATTGAAGGTAAGGGTTTTTCCTGAATTAATATAAGCCTAAGAGGATCTGTAAGTGGAGGATTATAAGGAGGTGCTAGACCTTCATTAGAAGGGTCCTCAAGGAAAATAGAATTTGGGTTAGTATAGGTGTGATTCGGGGTTTGAAACCCAAGATCAACTCCCTTCAGTAGTGAGGGAATCTGATTTTACAAAAAATTATTAAGTGATGTATTATATATAGTCACAGTAACAAAATGACACACACCTAAAAAAAAAAAAAAAAAACTCTAAAAGAGAACAACAAGCAACTAGAAAACTTTATCCAATAGCCACAACTATCTAGAGATGAAACCCAATATTGAAGGCTATAAGAGAGAGGTGGTCAAAAGTGAAAGTTATAATTATGCCCAAGCTTTGCCCATATCTTGGTAAGAAGGGTCCAATCACTCTCGTGAAGGAAATTACCCTCCCAAAAAACCAAATACAGAGTAGGTTCATCTATCTAGGTACTAGGGTAGCGCACCCCAGTCACCTTTTGTAAGTCGTAGAATTATGGCCACTAATTTCATCTCAAAACACAAGCAGCACTAGGGGGCTCATGATCATGAGAAGTATACTATGGGGGGAGGACACTGAAGTCCTCGACTTGGCTGCGATATCCCTCAAAGGATTCCCAGTACATAGAATACCCAGCGAAATGAAATTGAAGGTGGGATACCTTCTCTCACACTTCGATGTTGCCTCACACTAACTCCCTTGTTAGAGGAGTGGTCCCAGTTGATGCTAGTGAATAGGATTTTCTCTCTTTCATGATAGTAGTTTTGGTTTTGCAATCTCGGGGAGTTGACTTACATAGCCTAACCCAATACTCTAGCCTCAATTAATATGTTTATATCCTGAAAAAGAGTTGTTGAAAACTTTTCTTATGATATTTCTTTTAAAAGTAATTTCTTAATGTCTTTGGAAGGGTGTTAACATATGAAGTTTTATGAGGCTCTTGACTCAAACCATGTAGATCATTGTCTTAGTTTTTCTTTCGTTGAAGAGTAATTCTACAAGGATAAAGTAACATACATCATTTCCCACAATAAAATACCAAAATACAAGTTCCACTACACCTAACAAAAATGTAGACAATGATACTCCAATTACATGCACATTAATGTATTGAACATCTAGCAGATTAAACAAATAATGAATTTTTCATTTTTCATTTTTATTTTAGGATGCAAGCTAAAATAAATTTCAAAAGAAAACATGAATGCAACCATAATAATCATAGTTTGATACAACAGAGACCTTGAGACACAAGCAAGAAAAACACAAGTAGTGGAAATCATAACAAAAGTGACACCATAGAGGTTTTAAGCACTAATGTAGGCTAACAGGCCAATACAATGCCTTATAGGCAGGGGTAACACATTGTAGATAAGTGTTAGATAGTCTTATAATGATCTAGTTTCCACTGTTGACAATGTTACACAAGTTTAGCTACGAATAAGAGGGTATGGGTCAGATAAAATGGCTTAGATCAATTAGATTATTAATCATGCAAACAATGGATCAAAATTCAAGAAAAGGCAAGATCAAAGAAATGGACTTTAGGAGAGGAAGAAATAAATTGGGAAGAAGAATTCTCCTTAGTGGAGTTGAAAATTCTCCTATAGGGATTAATGTTTGGTTCAATGAAGAAAAAACCCTCTCAACTTTTCTTGGAAACTTAGGGTAGACAGGGTAAGGGAAAGATGGTTCTATGGCTTAAGATTTTCAGTAAGGGAAGATGTTGAGTAGATATTAAGAAGATGAGAAGAAAGTGAGACTATGAATCCTTGCATGCAGATCTGTTGGAGTGGTCAATGTAGCTGGGAAGCGCTCCTAGCTAGCTCCAAAACCTAATATTGCACATAAAGAGAAAACAAGTAAACCATCAAAACATATTAATCTTAATAATAATTTTTTTAATAAACATCAAAACATTACTGAAGAAATAAATATAAGCCAAACTTCCAAGCAAACATTAGTTAAACATAAGAACTAACAATTAGATAGCAATTAGGAAGAAATAATAATTGACCTATATTAATGAATGGGAAGCATATTACAACCAATAGATGTAGTTGCAGCAACACCTCCTCTAGCTCCTAGCTCCAAAAACTCTCTCTCTAAAATAAGATCTTGATAGCATAATATTAGAATGAATTGTGGTCCTTTTCTCAACGTCCAAGCGTCCAATATATAGGCAAGTGAACGCTACAAAGATTTACAAATTCCTCGTTAGTTAAATTTGGGAAAAAACTTTGGGCTGAATAATGTTTCCTTGTATAAAAATGTTTTTATGCACTTTTTAGATGCTTTTATGCTTAGTAAAATCCTTCCCCGCAATTTATGTCTCTTTCCCACTTTTCTATGCTTTGCTTGTTTAGGAAAATGTTATAGATGAGGATAAAGAGATCACATTCCACCATATGAGTTTTCTTAATTGAGTAAGAGTGTCAAAGTGAGTTAACTCAAGATTTTTTCCTCATGACTGAGTGAGAATTTAGTAACACAAGTTAGATGAAGGGGACAAAGTGTTGTAGACTAGGATACCATTGTTCTCATGGTATACCTTGTGTTATAGTCTTATATAGTCTGCAAAAAGAGGGTGTATTTCAACCAAAAAAAATATTATAATCCTTTGTGCTGATGAGCATGTATTTCCAGGGATAACATTATTTTATAGGCTTAGGTTTAGGAACTACTAGCAATAGAAAGAATGTTATAATCTAGAGGTGTGTATGAAAATATTACACGTAGTTGTCTACATAGAGAAAATATACAATATTATATTGAAATATAACACACATATATAGAAGACAAGAAGAAGAACACAAATTAATAGGGATACCAATAATAAGCACCTTTTTCTAATATCACCATAATCACAACTATCTACTTATCTTATTATTCTCTATTACATGTATAAACGTCTTTATACTCATTTTTTAGTTACAAGGTTGCTAAAAATATTTAAATACCTTGGTCAATTGACCTAATTGCATAGTTGAATGATTTACATACTTCACTAAATAATCAACTATTTTTTTCCTATGGTCAACCATAAAGTCTAGTTGACCGAGTTGACTATTCTTTCCAACAAGAACTAGGTTGGCCAAATCATTTTCCTTCCACCCCCAATAGATGGAAAAATAGAAGTGGTCAATAGGATAATTCCAAATATCCTACACATATACAAATCTAAGCATCTGTGTATCTAAGATGAGGGGTTGCCACACATTCAACATAGCTATACCATCCATAACTCTATTGACTATGGTCCTTTCTAGTTGTGCTTTGGGTTCTAGCAATTGGTCCCTGTTGATGTAGATATACCCATTGTATCTTCATATATGGATTCATCCTATCACTAGACTAAGGAAAATAGAGAAACTAGATTTGTTGAACATAACCAACACCTCCAACAATAGATTTATGATATACTACAAAAATCTTATGCCAAGTACAAAAGATAGCTTGACTAGCGTTGGGCTCTACACAAGTTTCAAGTTGGTGATAAGGTATGGTTGCATTTGAAAAAAGAGAACCACCTCATAGGTCCCCATATGAAAATAAAACTAGTCCAACATGGAACTTACACCATCACAAAATATGTTCCATATTTTTTTATCCTTCTTGCATTGAGTAGGATATGGTGGATAAAAACGTTGGACACCAAGACAAAGGGAACCTTCTAATAAAACATACAACTCTTTTAGGTTGTCAATGTAGGACAACTTCTTCACCAAGGAAATGCTGGGTGTATGTTATATTCTTTCCACGAATAGCCCCACGCGCGAGAGGTGGGGGGGTCACAAAGGGGTGATATGCCCCCTTGTTTGTTGTGGCGGGTGTAGCAAGGGGGCGATAGCCCCCCTCTATGGGGTCTGGGGAAATGCCCCGGGGAAACTTTGTTGGACCCTATATTAGGTGGGAAGACCTACCTATAGTTTTGTGTGTGGTTTTTACACATGGTTTTGGGCATGATGGTTTTCTGCCCATGGTATTTTGCAGATCTGGTCAAGGGAATTGCAATCCTGTTCTAATTTAGGGTTAATGGATTGGGGTTTATGGATGCTTCAACATGTATATATATGTATTGTAACATTGAGATGAATATAATGAAAAATCAATCTAGTAGTCCTAGTTTTGGGATATAGGGGAAATCTTTGTTTATATATGTTTTATGTTTTATTCTCTCACCATTGTTTATTTTCTGTTTTTAGAAGTCGCGTGCAGGTAATTTCTGTCGGGGTTAAAACATACAAGAAAGTGGCTCAAAAAGAGTGAAATTCAATAAAATCTCCCCCCCTCTAATGAGGTAATTTAATGCAATTGGAATCATTTCTTCCTAAGGGAGGACGAATATGAAGCACCTACTCTGCATCAAACATGTGTAATTTCCAAAAAATTCATGTAAACAAGAAGAATTCTCATGAGCTAGAAAAGCAGAACTTAATGAACTAATTGTCTACCTTATGCATGAGGAAATTGCTAAATAAAATGGAATCATGGATGAAATATACTGCAAGAATGAAGATAGAAGAGATGGCAATGAAATACTACACTTTTAAAAATGATCAAATGCTAGTTTAAGGACAACACACTCTAAATCTTATGAAAGAAATGAAAACTTGTCTTTTTGGGGCTGCATAAGGGTCTTTTCCTCAAATCATGATCCCAGAAGGAAGAAGTGAGGCCAAGACACCTACTGACTGCTTTGTGGTTCTTCTTTTATCCCTTCTAACCTGCTATTGAAGTAAGGCACAAATGCAAGCAAACTAATAAACAATTAAACAAATCTACACTACTTGCAACGAAATACTTCTAAAGACAGTTTATGCATGAATCCACGATACTAATCTAAGCATATAGATACAAGAAGAGGAGCCTTTACTGCTAGGGTTGGGCCCTAACCCAAGAGCTTTAGCCCTCTGATTTATCTCAATACTGGATCAAGAAAAATCTCATTCTTATTACCAAAACAAGAAATTACATCAAAAGTCTTCCACAAGTCTGGAGCTCGAAAATAACTAGTGTTTTTGCAATAAAAATTCGAATCCTAATGAAGTTTTAAGCCTCTCTAATTATACAACAAAATTCCCCAATGAATTCAGTAAATTTAGGGAGGATCGACTCCCAAACTCAGGATGAACTAACTCTTTGTCTATCAGTTGCTCGACTGCCTTCTAATCTTCATGACTTGGCTGCTTGCACTCTGAGATGTTGTGATAAATTGAGGAATATTCGAGTGGAGGAGGAGTAAATGAGGAGGATTTACCTCCTACAATCTCTCTCCCTTGTCCATTCAAGTTTCCAACCTTAGTCTTGCCAAAATTACTTGATTCTCTCTTCTAACCCTGCATTCAATGCATATTAGTCCACTAGGCATAATATCTCACTTTAACTCATCTCATTAAAAAATATATAATCAAAACATGTAATAAGTTGTGAGAAGAGTTGGTTTGACTAAGCTAGGAGGTGAATGAAGGCCCATATAATTACCCAATGATGAGGCTCATCATCACCCCCTATTGAAAGTGTTGCTCATCCTCTAAGCAAATCAATAAATATATGTCTTTCATAGCTCTAGTGGCCTCCCTCAAAATCCCATGCCTCTGTTGTGGTTTCCTCTTCTTGTTCATAGAAACCTGCTTTCTTTTCTACCTCCTTCCACTACCTCCTTTCTTCTTCTTCTTCCTTCCTTCCTTCTAGAATTCCTAAGAGTTGTGGTGGACTGAGTCTCAAGCCAATCCAATTGAGTTTGAGCCTTTGCATAGATTTCTTGTACATGGGTGTCTTGTTCAGTGCTTCTCTCAGTCTTTAAGGAGAGTGGTACTCTCTTATCTATAAACTATATGGCATTGTGCTCCATCTCCTGAGGCAAGATTGCATGCTGTCATCCCCTACAACCTGAACATGTCCTCAAAATGTGAAATTTCTTTCTCTTGGGTGGCAAGATACCTAGGTGCAAGCTGAGAATCATTTGAAATTAAATTATGTGTACTGATGAGGGCCATTGGATTAGACTGCTCAGCTCTAATCATTGTAGAAATTTTGAATAATATGACACTTATTCACAGAGATTATCCTGATCATACACTATTTGCGGAATCATGCATAATACATAACCTCCTCTACGCTGATCATCAATTTTGCGGAATTAAAGAAACAATCGCATGCGCACATTGAAACATCAATCACACATATCAACATAATATATCACAGGGAAAGCATACAGCTGAAAACCCCCAACTATCTGTATATTATATTGATTGATAACATATAATAATACATAGTACAATACTCCTCACAAGTACTCAGTACTATCTCCACCTGTTACACACAAACTAGCTCAGATCTGAATCAAGCCACAGGTTCAAATCTCCTCCGCTGTTTGCCTGCCTCCACTGCGCAATCCTGCTTGAGAATAGAATGAAGAATCAGCTCTAAATTCGTATTCCCTTTGCCTATACCATGCAATCCTCATTGGCAATACTCAATCCATTGATTGTGCAAATCTCATGCACAACTCTAGTCACAACTGGCAGTTGTCTTGCCCTTTCACTCACCTCTAACACTTGTCTCCACTGAACTATCCATGCACTGAGTTAACTGATGTATTCTTTAGTTGATTATGAGTTAATAATTAGTGAATTAATTAATAATTAATTCACACCACTCATCATTAGTCTATTTGTCAGTTAGCCTAACTACAACTAGTTCAACTAAGTCAAACTGAACACAACTCCATCAACTCCTCATTCAACTCCACCAAACTCAATCACTTGAGTTCTAACTAAAGTCCTTCATGCAATAGCTCAACTAACCCATAAGAAAAGCGTATTTCCTTCTGGCAGTTGCATGTGCCACATCCGTAGCTCAAACTGAAGTGCAACAAGAGGATAAGATAATGTTTATAGTCTAAATATTATTAAGAGCTAATAATATTCGACTATTGTATATTTAGACTAGCAGTCTACAAATAGACTCTGCCCATATGTCTAAAAATAGAAGTCCATCTATTTTTACCAACATGACCAATCATCCAAAGAGCATCCTACAACTCATAGACCATGATCCATATGTCTAAAAATAGACATAGTCTAAAAATAGACTTTGCGTCAAAAATAGCCTGTGGGCACACTTAGTGAAGGCGACTTCTTTTCACTAATCTCCATCATCTTGTTGCATTTTCAACAATCATAAGAGGTTCTATTTGTTCTATTTCCAATATCTTCTTCATTTCTGCAACCCTTGCTTCCTCATGGTTCATCCATGATTCCAAAACCATCAAATGTAAATCTCTTAGTTTGGCATTAGGGTCCCATACATTCATGTTTGTTAAGGCCTTGGTATGCAAATAAAACTCAGACATCTTGGCCCTATCTTCCAATGTACTTTGATCACAAAGATCAATGAACTATCTATAATCCTAAAATGGCATAGTGCCTCTCTATGCTAAGGTCTTGATTTGGAACTGCAACCACTATTCCTTAAGGTATATGGCATAGGATTTAGCTGGCATCTTGCACTAGATTGCTTTCAAAGATAGACTAGCCATTGATGCCAATTGATTCTCTCTTTCTTGCAATTGTCCTCTCAACCATGAATTTCCTGTCTCTAACTGATTTCTCATTATGGCCTCTCTGTCTCTCAAGCTACTTAGTTCTCTGCCCATCTCCTTGAGATTCTCCTCCATGTGACCAATGTCCTTCATCACCTTGGACTTGGAAATATTCATCCATCTATGAGTTGTGGCTTTCTCCTTCTCAAGCCCAAAGAATAATGGAATAACAAATTTTTGTGGAATGACCCTGCGCCCTTCAATAAATTTATAGTAGGAGTCAAGGTTAGGTTGGGGGTTAGGTTCCATTAGCTCTGGGTCCTCTTCTTTAGTTTGTTATTGTAGCCTCACTCCTTATCCAGTTTTTGAGTCTCATGTAGGTTTCATAGAGTCTCCTATAGGACTGCTCTTGCTTCCTGTAGGTCCTGCTGTGTATCCTGTAGGATTGCTTTTCCTTTGGATGAGGTGGATCTAGTTATAGGCCTTCTCACATAGGTGATAAAAGACTTAGGAGGAGGCATTTTCTCCTAGTGTTTAGGTGAGTCCTCAATTAAAATGGGAATTTTGGTTGGAGTTTTGGGTTTCCCCTACCTTATCCTTGTGTTTTTCCTTGTCCTGAAATATAAGGGGGTCTACCTCTATCTTTTGCCTCTCTGTTTGATAGGGGTGCTAAGAATAATGAGGGAAGCTACTTCTTCTCTCTCAGTGGGTTCTGGAGACACCCTAGGTGACTCCTCCTTGCCTTCTACCTCCTCTTTTCCATTTCCCTTTTCCTCTATGTTTTTCCCCTCTTCTCCTCCTTCTAGATCCTCATCTTATTTATCAATCTCCTCCTTCACATCTCCCTATGTTTCATCATCACCTTCCCTATCTTTCTCCTCTTCTTCCTCCTCATCTATCTCATCTTCATCCCTCTCTAATCCTTCTCCATCTGTTTCAGTTTATTTCTCATCCTTTTCATTGACAGTAGGACTAATGTCATATGTGAGGGCTTTGATATCCTCCTCTATCTGCATGTCTCTAAAAATTTCCCATTGGATAGGAATTATGAGGTTGTGGAGGTCATCTTCTATGATGATTCTAATTAACCCATGGTGGGATAATTGTTGGTGGTTTCCTTCCTGCACCTTTATGCTTGTGTCTATCAGTGATTGCAGAAGGAAGTATGGTATGCTGAGCCTGTGGTGAGGAGGTGTTTCTGCTCCAAACCTCAATTCTTCAAGAATCCTAAAGTGATAACCATAAACCACACTATGCCTACCCTCACATGATATATATTTGAGAAGGTGGTAGCTCACCTCATTCCAGGGATATGGTAGGATTGCCTACTTACTCCATTCTTGTCCTCAATGAGCTCTTCTCCCTCTACAAAGAACTTCTTCTTGGCAATCTTGATATCTCCCTCGTCTTCCTTTCTCCAAGGCACTCCTAGTGAAAGTGTGGTAATTCTGCTAATGAGTTCAAGGGTGAGATCTATGGAGAGGCCTCTAACCACAATAGTGGCATGGAAATTGGTCAGTGGAATGAGTGAGAGAGCAAAATCTCAGGCCACTTCATCATCATACCCTCTTAGTTTCTCAAAATACCCCATCCAATTATGCCTTGTGAAGATTTCTAACACCTGAGGGTGTTGGTGGATTCTCACAGTGTTAATAGCCTCCCTTATATTAAACCCCCCTATCATTTTGTTGGTGAATTTTGAGGAGCTGATATGGTTGACACAATTTTTAAATGCAGAAGTAAATCACAGAAAGAATTGTGGAGACAATTCCCTTACATAGTTGCCAAATTCACTCAATACTAGGGAATTTTCTATCCAATTCTCTTTGAAAAGGGAAGTAATTATAGATCCTACCTCCTCATAGTGTTTTTTATATCCAACCCCTGTGTTTTCCCCTATGAAACTCATCTCGGCCAATCTTGTAGATTGTATGTTTGTATCCTGTAGGATTCCTGTGTGATCTTGTAGGATTTCTTGTGCAATCCTGTAGAAAGTCCTACGCAGGAGACATATGGAATTTTCCTCTTCTGTAGGTTTCTTGTGTATGAAAGTGACTTTTCTAGAGTGAGCCTCAATGAAGTGAATGCATGACTTCATGGGGATCAATGATTATTTCCTCTTATGGCCAAGTTATGTGAGGTGATGTGCTGGCAGCAGAGGTACATTTTCTATTTTTGGACGTTGGTCCCGACTACCACCTCATCATTCCCTCTCCTAGTAATCAACTCCTAATTCATGTCTCCGTAGGCTTAACTGATTTTGTCCTTCTCCTCTCTTTATTTGACTTGATTGTTGCCATCTGTGGGAGGACCAACTGTTTTGTCTACGTTGACTAAATGCTTACGCGTAATCTTTACATATTTTGACTACATTATGCAAATGAGAGAGTGAGCGAGATACTTACCTGTGGTGCTAATACCTTGCTACAGTTGTTGAAGACCAGAGGTGCTTGCTGTGTGTTGGCTACATGCTATTTTTCTTCCTTCTTTTTATTGCTCTTTAATGATTCCTTTGATGTGCACGTACCTGGTGTTGAAGATGATGGTGTTGTTGCTGCTCTGGAGCTCCTTCTACCCTTGGATCTTCGTGCTAGAAGCTTGCTGCAATCATGATTTGTATTCTATGGGATAGGCTGCTACAGGATGTGCTATAGATCCTTCTCCCTCAGAAAATTTAATCATACACTATGCTGGGATTTTGAGGATGATGACATGGATTGAGAGGAAGACTAGGAGTGTGGAGAATGAGAAATACTCAGGTGCTTCTCCCTTCTCCTCTCTGTTTCATTTTTTTCTTTCTGTGTTTTCTCTTGAAGACCGTGAAAGTCTTTTTGAAAATTGATTTTTTTATGATGAATGCAGGGGGCAATCAAGGTGGAGAAAGGTATGGTAATGAAGTGGTGATGTAGGGATGTAATTTTTTGACATGACAAGTCATTTTCTTTCCCTAGGCTCGGATGGACTATCTCCACCTAGCGATACCACGGATGCAAAACCACAAGTGGTATATCGTGTGGGCTTCGACTAATTTCCGGCTTAATGGAAGAACCACTTGATTCCATTCAAGAGATGATGCATGGCGTAGAGATGAGAGAGAAAACCGCTTTCATCGCATGGTTAACCTCCGGGCATCTCGGTCGTGCGATATCTCTGTGGGGTGTTGAATAGGGGCATTTCTTTCAATGGTTGAGATAAATCGTGCTATTCACTTAAAGGTTCAAGGCTCGACTTATTCAGGTGGACCTCATCTTGATAAGATTATGGTAGGTCCACCAATAGCCACATGGCCCTTGGTCGGATCATCTAGGGGCTTGACACCCCACAAGACCAGGTTTACAGACCATATAGGCCTAATGGGTTTTTGAGCGGCACCAAGGTGGGTTCCACAAAGCCCTAAAACCACAAGTGGTTTATTACATGGGACACGGGTGGTATCAGGTTTTGGAGCAATTGCATGCGATTCCATACAGAAGGCAACACATGGCAAGGAAAGGTGGTGGAAAATCCCTCTCATCGTGTGGTTAACCCCTTTGCTTCTTGTCCGCGTGATATCCAGGATGGTCGTTGGATCGGGACTCTGATTTCAACGGCTCAAATTGATCGATCTTATTGCTTATTGGCGAATAGTTCGGGGCTTGTACTCATCGACGCTGTGGTTCTTGCCAGTTATCTAAGGGCTTCGTCCCTATTTTGTTTAGGATCTACTGTTGTTGCAGGAGGGTCAGTTCATGGTCTTGATTTGTCAGGCAGCTGTTAGCCATATTTATTGTCTGTGTCGCCCCTATTGTCTGGGGCTCTATGTAAATTATGTAATTTATTTTGATTAATAGAAGGTTCATCTCTTAGTTATCAAAAAAGAAAAAATAAGAATTTTTTTACTTTCACAAGTCAAAACTCTATGTTGAGTATGGAATGAACTACAAATCTTCTTTCATACTAAGGTGTAATGTTTATATTCTTTTATATTGCATATGTGAACTTCATAGTGAGTAGTGGAGGAATTACATATCTCCTTAATACTAAAAAGTAGAAAGCAATTTTAAATAAAACTAGAGATTTTTAACCATTAGTTACTTTATCTCTATAAAAAGATAGTGCAAAATTAAGGTATAAATTGAAATATTTGATTTATGACCACATTGAAATATTTTATTTCTATTCGCATTGAAACCTTGGCCAAAAACGGGAAACAATCATCTTTTTGCAGAGAGAACATTCAAGTAGAGAAAATAACCATTAAACAGAGTTGCAACCCGCATGTTGAGAAACCAAAGCTATAGGGTGTTTTTAAGGCAACCCTTGACTACACAACACTATAAAGAGGAATTTCAAACGACAAACCATGTCAAAGAAGAAGAGTTTCGTGAATTCAATCGCAATAAGGGGACATGGTAGAGAAACCCTAGCCCAAATCAAGTACTCTATTTCTTCTTAAAAATCCATACCATCTATTTAAACTTTTATGGTGAACTGAATAAACCCTAGATAAATTTATTTTTGGAAAAAATAAAACCCTATTTTTGTATGGAGAGAACTCTATTAATTTTTTTTTGACAATTTAGATTTGTATAAAAACTAGCTTGAAATAGTGATTTTAGGGTTCTAAGAACAATTTTTTTTTGCAAAACAGAGTGGGGTTTGTCAGACATGGTTTGAAACTTCTTTTTAAAAACAACGCTTTATGGACAATTTGGTGAAAAATCGGTTTATAGAAATGTTTTATTTTTTTGAAAGAAAAGTTTGTGTAAAAAATAATGATGAATTATAAATTTGAAATTGAAAAGTTTAATGGAAAAAATAATTTTGAACCGTGGAAATTAAAAATGGGGAATCTACTAGTATAGTAGGGGTTGTATAAGGTGTTGCATGGTTGGAGACAAGTGGTTTTAATGATGAATGATGATGAATGGGAGGACCTGGATGCTAGGGCCCTCACTATAATTTTGTTTTGTCTTCTTGATGATTTTTTACTCAACATAATTGGAGAAGTGACAACAACATGCTTGTTGATGAAGTTAAAAGGTCTATACGTGATGAAATCCTTGATGAACGAGATTTACTTGAAGGGGAAGTTGTACAATTTGAAGATGAAAGAAGGTACAAAGAATGCAGATCACTTCAATGTGCTTATTACTTTTATTTTCCACTTGAAAAGTATAGATGAAAAAATTAATAGGGAAGATAAGGAAATTACAATATTGTGTTCATTGCCTGAATCATGGGACCATTTTGTAACCCCCATTAGCTTGAGCACAACCGAGACTCTTGAATCTGATATTGTTGTGGGAAATTTTTTGTTTGAAGAAGTGAAGAGGAAATATAGATTTGAAACCTCCACGATATAATAAATGGTGTATAGAGGTCATTCCAAAGAAATATGATATAAATCAAGAGGTCCATGTAGTTCAAAGTAAAAAAGGAAAGAAGAGAAAACCAATATATTCATTCTACAGTAAATCAAGGCATCTCAAGAAATTCTATTAGAAGAGACAGGAATCCAAAGAAGATTAAAAAAGGGAGACAAATCTAGTTGAATTGATTTTTAGAATGATTGCTGAAGTATTGTTAATTTTCAATGCTCCTAAATACTATGAACATTGGCTATTATATTCTGGCGCATCTAATTATATGTGTCCGCATAGAAATTGGTTTTCAAGTTATGAAGTTATTGACGATAGATATGTCCTTATGGGTAAAATATATGTTTTCGAGACCATTTGAAGTGTGAAAATCAAGATTTTTGATGGTATTATGGGGACATTAATAAATGTAAGACATATAATTGAGTTAAAGACAAATCTAATTTCTTTAAGAGTATTGGATTCTGGTGGTTTTAAGTGAATTGGTCATGGTAGACTACTAAAAGTGTCCAAGGGAACTTTAGTAATCATGAAGGCTACTAAGATAGAGAACCTTTGCAAGTTGGATGAAAGTACTCAAATTAGCGAATCAAGGGTGACATCTAAGGAGGCGGTAGAATCCACTCATTTATGGCATCAAAATATCATTCATATGAGTGAGAAGGGATTATGGGTATTGATAAACTACGAGTTACTTCCAAATTTGATATCTCTAAATTCGAATGTATGCAAACATTGTATATTTGGAAAATAGTGTATACATAAATCTAAAGTAAATTGTAATAACAATAAGCATTACTCTTTATTACATTCATTTGGATGTTTAGGGGCCATCCCCTACTATTTATTTTGGAGGATCATCATATTTTCTTTCACTTATAGATTTCTCTAGAAATTTGTGGTCTATGTTAGTGAAAAAAAAGTTGATATATTTAAAAAATTTAAACAATTTAGAGCTATGGTAGAGAAGAGAATTGGTAGGACAATCAAATGTTTAAGAATGTGTAATAGAGGCGATTTCACATCTTTAGTGTTTGAAGAAAATTGCAAGGAGGCTAGGACCGTGACACACAAAACAAAAATTAATATTCCTTAGAAGAATGGTGTTGTGAAATGCATGAACATGACGCTTCTACAAAAAGTAAGGAGCATGCTCAATAGTGCAAATTCGCAGCAACATTTATTCCCAAAAGCAGTCAATACTTCTTGTTATATTGTAAATCGATAGCCATCAGTAGCAATAAACTATAAAAATTCCTAAAGAGGTATCAAGAAGTCATTGCTATGATTATATGCATTTTTTTTGGGTGAAACATACCCTCTTACTCCTAAGAATCAACATTCTAAATTAGACCCTAAATCGAAGAAATATATCTTTGTTGGTTATGAGAATGTTACTAAAGGAATATAGGTTGTGGGATTCCACTACCCACAAAATTGCCATGAATAGAGATATGATTTTTGATGAATCTTCTCTTTTTAGATTATAAGATGTTTTGTAACAAGAACAAAGTATAGAAATAAACACCATATCAACAAATTTAGTTTGAGACTGAAAAATATACCAATATTTGTATGAAAATACTTTCTCTAAAAAGTTGTTATCATAAATGAAAGCATCACAAATGATCTTTTTATATATAATTCATGATTTTAATTTTATCAATAAATTTTACAACAAGATTACATTAATTTTTTAAAAATGTTTATAAATAAAATACAGAAGTAATAAATTTTGTATTTAAAAGATAACTTATCATTTCCAAAATTAAATTAAACTTACGATTGTATTTTATTAATATGAATAGAATTGATTATATTATAGAATGAAATAAATATTTTAAATATTATTATTTTCAATTAATATTTACATTGTCTGATTAATAAGAATTATATTTGAGTGAGGAGTAAAAAAATCATTAATATACATATTATCTAGCAGTAGTTTATTTAATTATAACATTTAAATATATATTAAATAATTACTATTTATAAGAGTAAATTTATAAACCTTAACTTTTATCATCTAATATTCATAAATTTAATAATGGGTAAATATTTATAACATTAAAGATTTATCAACAGAATATTCTTGATATGGCAAGATTAAAAGAATTATAAAATTAACTAAATTTAATTTTGTTAAATTAATATTATATTATAATAAATAAATAATATATGAGTTAAATATTTGTAACAAATTTTTTCATGTCAAAGATTCACTTCACTTTAAAATTTTGATTTTAAAATTGTAGATAGGATTTGTTATAATAGGATTAGCCAATGTCATAGCTTACTAATACCACATGTTTATGGTTAGAAAAGTCAAAACTATTTTTGAAATAAATCACGACTATTAATTTATGACTAATATTATATTTTGTGGAGGTTAAATCCTCACATCCACCTAATAATTTTAGATAATTAACTAAAATTAAAAAAAAAATATTCAAATAGACATGCCTATAAACCCAGTAAAACAAATAAAACATATATGAATATTTGTTAAAACGTTCACTAAATTAGTGTTGTTTTGGAATTTAAATCAAAATCCAAAAAAGAAAAACTAAATCTTAATTTTTATTGTTTAAAATATTCTCATCTTAATTTTTGTTATTTTATTTTATTTTATTTTATTACCATTCAATACTTTGAAAACCCCGAACTGTGTTTATAACTCAAAATTATAATTCATAATTTTATTAGCACCTAAATAAATTTAGGTATTAACATTGTAAATAAAAATAAAACTAAAATTACTTTGATACATTTCCATACAAGCTATTTCCATAATAGAAACTTTTAGGAAAACGCCTTTTATATTTTAACTAAACTCAATTATCCGTGTTTGTAAATCCTTATACTGCATTGCCACAGGGAAGGAGTTATCCCCACCCCGCAAAAATTACTTGCCTACATAATAGGAACTTGTTAGCCCTGAACATGCCAGCTAAACCTCAAGTTTTAAAATCTCACGAAGGAAGTTTATTCAAGTATCTCTGTCGGGCCAATTCAATTGCAAACAAATTAACAGCTAGCACGTGAATCGACAAAACCAAAATCACAGTGAAATCAGATCATAAAATTCTCAAGGCGATTCCTTAAGTTGCAGAGCAAAGTGGGAGGAAGAAAACTCAATGTAACATTTCACAAGAAGGAAGAAAGCCATAGGCTACTGTTGCAAAAATTGCAGAGTGGACCAGGGTTTCCATGCATGAATCAATAAATGAATAAGTTGAGCAACAATGTGGTAAAATAATTGGATTAAGTGGCCCTTGCCAACATTTCCTTGCTAATTCCAAACACAAAAGAACAGAGAACAATGCTCTGTTTTTCCACAGGATCTTAATACAGGGAAGCAAAAAAAATGTTTGTTGGAGAACAGAGTTTCACACACCAAAATAAATACTTTGTATTCATTAATCAAAAACCACTGCTCTGTCAGAGGGATTTACCAAGACTGCTTCAGATGCAGTAAAAAAAACTTCACTGTCTCCCTGAAAATGTTTGTTGAAGAACAGAGTTTCACACACCAAAATAAATACTTTGTATTCATTAATCAAAAACCACTGCTCTGTCAGAGGGATTTACCAAGACTGCTTCAGATGCAGTAAAAAAAACCCTGAAAATTACTCTGTCTCTTCTTTCACAAAATTACACTGTTGTGTGTGTAAAATTTTTACATTTACTGGTGTGTAAAATTTCTTTACAAATGCCTTACTGTTACATACATTTCAACCAAAAAAATGCTTACATTCATTCATTGATGTGCGTTCTTCATTTTTCTTTAGCGTTGTAGCTTCCACCAAAAAAATGCTTACATTCATTCACTGATGTGCGTTCTTCATTTTTCTTTCGCGTTGCAGCTTCCACTCTGTCTCCTTACATTACATATGCATATGTTTTTCTTCAAAACATATACGACAAAAGCATAAAACAAATGACATTACATTTACATGGTTCCATACTCCCGTATATATTAAAAACATTTACCTATGCCATACTTCCTCTGAATTAAACAAATAGTAAAATTAAAGTTTTATCAACATTTACTAATTGGAGTAAATTTATTAATAATTTTACTGTTAAACCTGGCAGTCAAAAACAAAAACTTTCACTCCACGCAAGTTCATTTTTACAGGATTGTATCAACCGTTGATCTGCCCCCTCATTGATTGGACGGTTGTTGACAATATCGCATGGACTTTTCTTACCGAAGTTTACGCCCCAGGAAAAGTGGTTTTCAAAAAGTACTTGAGCCACGTGTCGATCTGTGTACACTATCACTGCCCCTTCAGAGAATACCATCGTCTCATGAAAAGCGGTGCGATAAACTCATGGCGGTTTTGCTGAATTAAATGTTGTTTGACTGAGCGACAGTTGGAATTATATTTTCAACACTCCCCTTTAATTTCAACTACTAGGTTATCAGTCATACCCAGACATTTCCTCAAAAATTCAAAACTTTTTTGCCCCAATGTTTTGGTCAGAATGTCTGCAACCTGCTCCTGAGTCCTGCAATGTTGTAAAACAATTTCTCCATTGTTTGCCAATTCTCTGATGTAATGAAACCTTGTGTCAATGTGTTTCATTCTCTTATGAAACACAGAATTCTTGGATAATGCAATAACTGAGCTATTGTCACAAAAAATCACAGTTCCTTTTTTTTGCTCTTGGCATAGACTCCTTAACATCCTTCTCATTCAAATTGTTTGACATGCTGCTGCTGTAGCTGCCACATATTATACCTCTGCTGTAAACAACGCTACAATAGGTTGCTTTTTAGAAGCCCATGAAATAGCTTTGAACCCATGTGAAAAACATAACTGGATGTGCTTTTCTGATCATCTACACTTCTAGCCCAATTACTATCAGTGTATTCAATTAAATCTGAACATTCTGAAGTAGTATATAAAATGTCAAATCGTTTAGTACCTTTAACATACCTTTAACATACCTCAGAATCCTTTTTGTTGCCTGCCAATGTGCTTCTTTTGGCCTTTCCATGAATCTGGAAATCAAACTAACAGCATGCATTATATCCGGCCTAGTTGCAGTCAAATACATGAGGCTGTCAACTATGTTCTTGTACAAACTAGGATCGAAATCCTTGCTGCTGTCCTCTTTGCTAAGTTTTAATCCCATCACTGTGGGAGTGATTGCTGCCTTGCTCTCCTGTATATTAAATCTTTTCAACAATTCATTAACATATTTCGCTTGTGAGATAATAATCTCATTTCCATTTTGTTCTACTTCTATTCCTAAGAAGTATCTCATCAAACCCATGTTAGTCATCTCAAATTCCTCTTTCATCACTGCTTTCAAATTTTCAATAAGATAATCATCATTACCTGTGAAAATAACATCATCAACATATAATACAACAATTAGAATTTTACCATCTTTTTCGTTAATGTAGAGGGTGGTTTCTCCCTCACACTTTTCAAATCCATTTTCCAGTAGATAGGAATCTATCCTATTGTACCACACTCTTGGTGCTTGCTTCATCCCATAAAGAACTTTCTTCACTCTACACACTTTGTGCTCTTGGTCTTTCTTTTCATAGCCTGGAGGTTGTTCAATGTAAACCTCTTCCATTAACACTCCATTTAGGAATGTTGACTTCACGTCCATTTGGTAAACTTTCCACTTGATTTTTGCTGCTATGGACAACACTGCTCTCACGATTTCCATTCTAGCAACCGATGCAAAAGTTTTCTCATAGTCTCTCCCATATTGTTGTTTATATCCTTTGACAACAAGTCTTGCCTTATGTCTTTCTATTTTGCCTTCAGCATTATTCTTGGTCTTGTAAACTCATTTAACTCCAATGAATTTTTTTCCTCTTGATAATTCAACCAAATCCCATGTCTT
Source organism: Pinus taeda (assembly GCA_000404065.3). Taxonomy (NCBI): domain Eukaryota; kingdom Viridiplantae; phylum Streptophyta; class Pinopsida; order Pinales; family Pinaceae; genus Pinus; species Pinus taeda. The sequence continues at coordinate 54,323 of APFE030140293.1, forward strand.
GTTTCTTTCTATGGCATTAATCTCCTCATCAATAGCTTCTATCCATTTCTTATCCTTAATAGCATCTTCGAAATTAACAAGATCTTCAACATGAAAATATAGAGCAAACAAAGAATTCATACCTTCATCATAAATGTCACTTAAATTTATGAACTTCTTACCTCTTTCATTTGGTGTACAAGTGCTTGAAGAAGCACTTGAATTTCCTCCTTGTGATGTGCTTAGAGAAACACTTTCATTTCTCCTCAAGGGTGTCTCTTGCTGCCCTTGTGTTGGCACTGCTATTTGGGGATGTATTTCAGCCATCTCCTCATCATCTTCATCATGTGACAAAGAGCTTTTAACATTTACTGTTTTCTCTATGCTCCCATCCCAAGCTTCCTCCTCAATGAACTGAATATCTCTGCTCACGAAAAACTTCTTGGTGGATGGGTTATACAACCTATAAGCTTTGGATTCCTTACTATATCCAATGAAAATACATTTCTCCCCTTTGCTCTCCAACTTCTTCTTAGCTGATCTGGAATGTGTGCATAAGCCACACATCCAAAAACTTTCATGTGGGTGACTTTTTAATTTCTCCCACTCCATGCTTCTTCCGGCACTCTATTCATGACTTCTTTTGTAGGGCACCTATTCAAAATGTACACTACACAATGTACAACTTCAGCCCAATAATCATTTGGAAAATGCTTTGCCTTTAACATACTTCTCGCCATATCCATGATTGTCTTATTCTTCCTTTCAGCAACACCATTTTGCTGCGGGGTGTACCTAGTGGTAAACTATTTATGAATTCCATTTTCTCTACAAAAACGTAGAAATTATTTGGAGATATACTCACCTCCTCTATCAGTTCTTAGAACTTTGATATGCAGCCCACTTTGGTTTTCTACAAGTGCTTTGAAATTTCGAAATTTTTCAAACACTTGACTTTTGTTCTTCATGAAATAAACCCAAGTTTTTCTAGTAAAATCATCAATGAATGTTAATATATATTGGCTGCCTGCAAGTGATGGAGTTTGCATCGGTCCACATACATCTGAGTGAATGATCTCTAAGGGTGCTTTTGCCCTTATGCTTTTGCCTGATGGAAAACTTTCTCGGTGTTGTTTCCCCAAGATACAACATTCACAAAGACTGTCTGGTTTCTCTATCAATGGTAATCCTCTTACCATTCCTTTTCTATGCAACAAGTTAATACCTCCAAAGTTGAGATGTCCAAATCTCAAGTGCCACAACCAATTTTCATCCTTTGGTTCGCTTTGGAAAGCTTCTTGTGTAACTATTGCTATTTCAACTCCATCTTTCAAATCTACTTTTATCCTGAGAGGGAACATCCTGTTCTTTGTCATTTTCACTTCAACAATACATCGTTTGTTGGGTTTTCTATCCATGATGGTGCATACATCATTCTCAAAGAAAACATTGTAACCCTTTTGAACAAGCTGTCAAATACTCAAAATGTTACATTTCATTCCAGGAACATAATAAACATCTGCCATGGTTTTCTTTTCACCTTTCTTTGTTAAGATATTTACTTCTCCTTTTCCCATAACAGAAAATTTGCTATCAGTCCCAAGTGTGACTTGTGACTTCACATTTTGATTTAACTTAGAAAACAGGGCAATGTTCCCTGTCATATGGTTACTGCAACCGGAGTCTAGAAACCATATATCATCACTCTTTGTTTCAGCTATATTACAGGCTAACAATAAATTATCTTTGCTGATATTTTCTCTAGTGATATTTGCACTAGTTCTATTACTCATATCATGTTGCTTCTTCCTACATTCATTTGCATAATGCCCATATTTTTTACAATAATAACATTGGACATTGGATTTTTCATACCTTTGTCCTTGAGCATGATGTTGTCCACTTTGTTGGTTGCTACCTTGGCCTTGGTTCTGATTTGGATTGCTGCCTCTTCCTTGATTGTTTGCTAGACTGTTTCTTCCACCTCTATTTTGGCTTCTGCCTCTTCCTCTCTTTTTTCCTCTGCCTTGACCTATTCCTCTTCCAAAGGACATCTGGGTCTTGAAGGCATGTTCTAGAGATGAGTTTTAATTTCTACTCAATCTCTGTTCATGTGTTATCAGTGATGCATGTAGTTCATCAACTGAGAAATTTGTGAGATCCTTTGTCTCTTCTATGGTCGTGACAATCACATCGAACTTTGAGGGTAGGACCCTCAATAGTTTTTCCACAATCCTCCTTTCTTCAAGAATCTCTCCATGAGACCTTATCTGTGTGACCAGGCCAATTACTTGTGTGAAGAATGAGTCAATATTATTTGACTCCTTCATGCATAGATTCTCAAAATCTCTGCTCAGCAACTGTAGTTTCACTGTCTTCACTTTCTCCATGCCTTGATAGGTTGTCTTGAGAGTTTGTCATGCTTCTTTGGATGTCTTGGCTGCTGCTATCCTTGGAAACACACTCTCATGCACTGCTTGATAGAAGAAGAGGGCTTTAGAATCCTTCTTCTTATAGCTCTTCAGCGGTTCTTTCTCTGCCTAAGTCAAGTTATTAAACTCATTTTCATATAATGGTTCTTCAAATCCATCGTTAATAAATTCCCATAGGTCTTGTGAGGTAAACAGTGCTTTCATGGTTATTGCCCAATAGTCATAATTTTTCCCATTAAATTGTGGGAGCTGGGTATTACAGATACCCATGCTAGTGTTGGAGCCAGCCATTCTAGCACTCTAAACTATGCTTCAAATACTTCACTGTGTATTTAGAAGTAAATGTTTGTTCTCAACAACAACACACAAAAAACTAATCTGAGAAATACCTTGGATTTGTCTTGACTGAGTCTTCACTCTACTGGAGAAGCTGCTGCAACAAAAATCCTTCCTTCAGCTCAGTTGACACCTTCAAAGAGCCTGGACAAGCTCTGATACCACTGTTGGCAATTTACTGCTAATTCCAAACACAAAAGAACAGAGAACAATGCTCTGTTTTTCCACAGGATCTTAATACAGGGAAGCAAAAAAAATGTTTGCTGGAGAATAGAGTTTCACACACCAAAATAAATACTTTGTATTCATTAATCAAAAACCACTGTTGTTACAAATTTCTTCCTCTGCCAGAGGGATTCACCAAGAATGCTTCAGATGCAGTAAAACAAAACTTCACTGTCTCCCTGAAAATTACTCTGTGTCTTCTTTCACAAAATTACACTGTTGTGTGTGTAAAATTTTTACATTTACTGGTGTGTAAAATTTCTTCACATATACCTTGCTATTACATACATTTGAACCAAAAAAAAAGCTTACATTCATTCGCACTGCTATGCGTTCTTCATTTTTCTTTTGCGCTGCAGCTTCAACTGTGTTTCCTTACTTACATTACATATGCATATGTTTTTTTTCAAAACATATACGACAAAAACATAAAACAAATGACATTACCTTTACATGGTTCCATACTCCCGTACATATTAAAAACATTAAAATTGAAAACATTTACCTATGCACATACTTCTCGTGAATTAAAAAAATAGTAAAATTAAAGTTTTACCAATCTTTACTGACCGGAGTAAATTCATTAACAATTTTACTGTTAAACTTGGCAGTCAAAAACAAAAACTTTCACTCCACGCAAGTTCATTTTTACAGGCTTGTATCAACCGTTGATCTGCCCCTCATTGATCAGACAGCTGTTGATAATATCGCATGGACTTTTCTTACCGAAGTTTACGCTCCGGGAAAAAAGTGGTTTTCAAAAAGTACTTGAGCCACGTGTTGATCGGTGTACACTATCGCTACCCCTCCGGAGAATACCACTGTCTCATGAAAAGCGGTGCGATAAACTCATGGTGGTTTTGCTGAATTAAATGTTGTTTGACTGGATGACAGTTGAAATTATATTTTCAACATTCCTGGCACCGTTGATAAGAATCTTGACGTTGAAGTCGCATTTGCTCATAAAACGCTGTAATAAATTCTTTTGCTCGTCGATCTACTTGTGGAGTACTGCAGAGATCATCCATGGGGGATTTGGGAGACACATCATCACTAAGACACTGTTGTTGTTCATTAATCCTAAAAAAATTGTTGGTCCCATTATGGTCTTCATGGGCAGTGGGACAAACGCATGGCAAAGCTCTCACGAGAAGAAAATGCAGATGATCTTCCATTGATCTCTTCTCAGTACGCTTCAAGGGAGTGCTGCTGCAAGAGAACTCTAGCTCCCAAAGATCATCAAAACTTAATAGCACACAATCGTAAGCCGCTGTTGTGGTTTCCAATCTCTTGGAGAGTGCCCTCTGCAGATCATTAATTCTCGTCATCATTTTTGGTAATCGTTTTGCTGCAAATCCCCTTCTGATCATCACAATCACCAGTCTTGCCGCACTGCAAAACGACCTTCTCCAAAGATGGCGATCCTTTATTTTCAACATCTTTGGTTGATCTGATCGTTGGAACAGAAGTTTGACAGGCAGTCCACTTCTGTTCTCAACATTCACAACAATGGTGAATTCAGGGATTATGGAGAGCCACGAATAAATAGCAGTTGGGAATTTGAATGAAATGTGCACGCGGGCTGGCTGGCTACATTTGCTATCTTGCGTGATATTTTAAAATAATAACACTAAAAGAGTGGCGATTATACAACGTACCCCTTGTCTCAGACGTGGGAGATTCGGCATTTATGACGTGAAGTTTCAGACTTTGACGCGGTTTTTACGCGTACGATGACTCAATCGTCTTGCACAAGATTCAATTTTTTCGGAAATGTTGCAGTGCGTGTAGTGAAGAAAGGGATGTTTTCTTCTGTTTTTTTATGTTTTTTTTTTTGGAGTTAGATAAGAAAAAGTTGTTTATAACTGAATCACAATCGCTGTAACGTGAGGGCCACAGCCCATGCGGTTTTTTAGTTTACATCCATGTAGCTTGATTGTCATTGTCCATAGGAAAGTGCATATGTAGGCACTTTCTATGGGGGGCCCTAACAAGGTATTGTTTTAAAATTAGGTGTATGGGTGAGATGTTTCTAAATTAAAAGATTAGGTGTAATGAGATTGTGTGAGGAGGGCAGATTACCATTTGAAAGTTCAAAAATCTAATCAACACGTCCTCTGCTAGTTCGTCCAATTGGAAAATTGTGAGCTTCAAGCGTCGGAACAAGTTGAGAGGTATAGCCCGCTTCAAGCATTGGAGTAAACTGAGGATTCGAGCACCAAAGAAAATTGAGAGGTGCGGTGTGTTAGCCTCTTGCTGCAGCAGGTTACTCATATTTCATGATTGACATTTTACAGACCAAATATGTCATACTTTGCATGCTGCAATGCTCCATATTTGTTAAACAGTCACCAAGCAAAGAAGGCTACTCAGAGTTCATCAAACTTCTTTCCAAATTTTGAGAAGTTATTCAGTTTTGCACAATTTTTAGCTATAGGGAGGTCCAAACTGCTTAATCTTGGTCTCCCTAGGTTTCAAATTCCTGTTTTAGAATATAGAGGATGAAAATCTGTCCAAACAGCTTAATCTTGGTAGATTCTTAGATAGGTAGAGAATCAAAGGAGCCCAACTGCTTAATCTGGGCCCTTGGAAGAAAAAATGATAGTTTTTAGATAGGAAAGCATAAAAAAGAAGAAATTGAAATGATGGGTCTGCAAGTCTAAGTGCATCGAAACCAAAAGAAGAAAAAATGTTAGGTAAGTAGGCTGGGTAGGTAGTTTGAGGTTGCAGAATTTGATTGCTGATCAGTTCCATGTTTTCAAGGTGTCATCTCTACTCAGGACACAATCACTAGGCAGTTCTATGTGAAACAACTCAAAAACAGCATAACTAACTTCCTTTCTCCATCTTCCCCAAATCATTGACTAATTTCCCCAGAAGAGGTCGAGATCTGCTTGATACCTCTTAATTTCATCATTTTCATGTCATTAGCTTGGGTGAAGATCTGCTTCACTCAAAGAAAATCCATACTCTCTCTATGAGGTTCTATCTCCCCTCTTCAAGCCTAAGATCTCTGAAACTTAGCGTTTTCTTGTCATCTCCATATTAACTACTGACATTATTATTTAACTCTTTATATTTTCCCTGTCCCCATACTAAAACTATGTAAATAATCCCCTTATGTAAATATCCCTCCCCCTGGTTGAAAAATAACCATAAGTACCCCCGGGAATTGCTCAGTTTGTCTGAAACTTGGCAAGAGCCCTCATGCAGCCCCTTCAAACCATCTTCTAAAATGCAATAGACTCCTTCTAAAGTATAAAATTCCTTTTTTGGTTATCTGACCCAGTCCGAGGCCTCAAGTGCTCTTCTGACGCACATACTCACTCCTTCCGACTGCAATTGACCCTTGCCGATTCCCTTAACACTCTGCAGATCCTAGTAAGCCATCTTGCGTCGCCATATTGCAATATTTTCATCACCTAGTCATGCCCCATCCTTTGTTGCCCGATGAGATATCGTGATATCGGCAATTGGCAATCGCAAGCATCGCATTTCCAAATAATTACCTTCTCGTTCCCCGCCGATGCAATATTGCGATTGCATTGGAAGAAGTTCATCGCACCGCATTAAAATATGAGCTACCCTGCCACATCACCTGGCTGACATCATCCGCCGTACTGCAGAAGTCATGCTAACATCAACATCCAGAAAACCTAAAATTCGCGCAAGAGGAAAAATCGTGCTTCGGAGATCCGGAACAAGAAATGGAGGCAGTTTTCGATGCGCGATTAGCGCGCTATGGGAAATAGGCCGTTTTGGGGAATATTTAGGGAATCTTTTGATTCCTTGGCCCATTTTGCGCCGAAAAAGCCCGAAATTGCCCAATTTTGCCAAATGAAACCGATTTGAAGACAGGAAGAGACCAGAGACAGAGATTAAAGAATATCAGATCAAATCAATAGGGAAAAAGCACGTTAAAGAGTATCAGCAAGTGGCGGAGACCATCAATGTAGTGGCAAAGAGTATCAGCGAAGATCTTAACAGCGGCCCAAAGCAGGAGAAAATTAAATACCTTCAAGCAAAGTCAAAAAAGAAGGCGAGGCCACTCAAAACTCTCAAATCATGATTATTGCACATTTAACTCACACCAGAATAGAACTACAAATTGTTGGCATTATGTTTCTGGTATGGTTATATGTTACAGATGTTGTACTTGATGGCAACACCTGTTGGCAAGGCTCTCAATTTGTTGAAAATTAAGAAGTACGCAGGAGAACAGTTCAGAAGATGCGTACTCGCAGGTACACTGTGAAGGGACCGCGGCCAGACATGCAGGTCAGCCGTTCAGGAGGTGCGTACCCCAAGTGCACTCATTTCAAGGCAAAGAAAAGCATACGTGGGGTTTATTATGTTTAATCTTTGGTATTTAGCCGACGGTATTTGTGTTATTATGGTTTTGGCTCGTGGTATTGATCCATGATTTTAGGAGGAGCTTGCCTATATAAAGCAAAAGAGTTTCCTTGGCTAAGCATCTTTTACAAATTGAATATCTTAAGATCTGAAATATTGGGTTATTGTTTCAAAAGCTTGATCTATACGAAAGTGAAGTGGAAAGCGAATTTGTGAAGGGTGATCTCTCGAGCGCATGATCAGATCTGGGCATCCGACTGACTGTAGCACACTGGTGATCTGCAAATTCGGCCCTAATCAGAAGTATGTAGGTGTTTAACAGTGCCTCTGCGTGGGTACGCAGGGAAGAAATAGGCGAACTGCGTAGGTATGCAGAGCAGAAGAAGGGTGACTACGTGGGTACGCAGAAGCAGTAGAAGAAGGGCTGCGTGGGTACGCAGCGCAACAGTGGTCCAGGTGCGTATGCATAGTAAAAGTATGCGGCGCGATAGTCTTTCTGAGTGCGTGACTACAGTGGCAGTACGCGGCGCGATAGTGTATCTGGGTGCGTACTATACGCAGTGCGATAGAAGAAGTAGTGCGTGGGCATGCGGCACAGCAGAAGGAACTTTGCGGGTATACGCAGGGATGCAGAAGGTGAAGTGCGTAGCGACGCAGGCCAAAGAAAGGAAAGTTGCATATCTATCTCATGACTATCTGTTGACTGAATTTTTCTGTTGATAAGGTTCTTGGTTTAGTTCTGGTTACTGCTGTTGACTGTGAAATCTACATGTACTTGATGATCATTTGATGTTTATGAAAAGTGGTCCTTGTAAGAAAAGAAG